>SNQJ01S0057800.1:86592-113728 GCA_010110895.2 Picea sitchensis
TGCTGGATAATAATAAAGAAAGGACCTAGCAATTTCTCTGGTGGACGTAGCCCACACTGGGTGAACCACGTAAATATGTGTCTCTCTTGTATTGTGTATCTTCTGTGTTTTTTTTCCGCATTTGTTTTATTTTATTGCTCCGCAATCCTGTTTTTCTAACATGTTTATTATAATTTGTCCAAATAAATTCAACTCTCTGAAGTTGTTTCCATGCTCCGTTATGCAACTTCTCTTCATCTAGATTTTTCTTTCCTCCTGATGGAAAGAAGACCTGGGTCCTTACAAAAAATGTTTAGTGATGCTCAGGACATTCAACAAAACATCCAAGCATGTAAACAAACCCAAAATGAGGGGTTGAATGTTCAAGGACATGAAAGTGAATATGAACAGGTGAGTATTCCCGTAGTGTCTAGACATTTGGTTTATGACAAGTGATCCATCGCAACATACTTGCGACATTCCTTCTACATCTTCACTACTTGAAGACAATCACATGGTGGCAGTCACCCATGTTACCTCCCTGGATCCCCTATATTCTCTCATTTTCCACTGGGAAGAAGATATCTTGGAGGAACTCACTACCCCTGATTGCCCTTGGAATACTCTCCGTCATCAAGAATGTTTCCTCTCACAAGAGGTCTTTCACCTACCTGATCGGTATCCCCAAGCTCCTGTAATCTTCCAAAACACCTCACAACACTCTCAAAAGATCACCAATAGTGTCAGTGAAAATGAGGTGTCATTGTGGACCCACCATCCATATATAGGCCCTTTTCCCCAACTTCCATGCTTAGTTACAGGAGCCCAAAGCCTCGGTTTCCTGATATATCTTCAGCCACAAGATCAGGGTCCCGCCATATACACAATCACATTCCCTCGATCACCATCTAAAATTGGCCCCAGGGAAGCATTTTTATCACGTCACGTCCAGGTACGCATTCTCATGTTCAACATTATCAAATATTTGTTATATGTTCTTTATCATCATATATTTTTCACGTCAGGTATTTGGTTTTTCATGTGTGCAGGTACTTGGTCATCATAAGCAGTGTATCATAAGAAATGTACTACTTCAAGTATATGTTTGACACTAGAATTTAATCATTCCCTCTGAATACCAATTGCCTCTCCCAGTCACACCCTCTGATGTTCACCTTTAGGGTCCCTACATCTGGCTCTGCAGTACTGTCACCTCTGCTGCATTTTGGTACTATCACCCGGTAGCACTCTCCCCCACATGAGTTGTCTCATTCATATTTCCCCTTATTACTTTGACACTCATGATTCTTTCACCCCCTAGGGATGGGAGTCCTGATAGTCTTACGCTTTTTCGAGAATAAGCCACATACTCCTTCTCATCATTTTTCTAGCTTTCCCAATGGACTCCCAGGGTATCTCATCTTGGTTCTATTTTCACTGCACCTATGTAGTATCAATAACCCTCCATTTCATCCACAATCAGTTTTCCCATCTGCAAATTGCCTTCCATTCATTTACCTCATACAAAAATCCACCAATGGGCCCCCCACCCTCCACCAGTTCTCCACGCAACTTGCGCCCTTATAGGCCAAGCCATCTTGCACTGGGGCACTCATTTCTATATATGTACATTCATCCCCAATTATTCTTTATTTATTTGGTAATTGTAAAAAGAATTTGTTTCCAGCATTTACGTAGCTTTTTGTTGTCGCCCTTGGCGACCTTATTTTTCCAGCAAAGCATCCCATGTCACCCTTGGTTTGGGAATTCACCATCCTCTACTCATGTTGACATAGTCGATAAACCCTAAGTATCCCATAGTCTATGTACCCCTGATCTATGAGTTTTTCCACTTTGTCATGCCTCTAGCACAATTTCACCCCATGTCTAGTTATCCCCCTAATGCTAGATACAGTGTCACGGTTGTTGCCAATCATCCTTCAAACCTACCCCTAACGAAAGGCAGTCTTGAGTCTCATTGCATCTTGAATTTGTTCATGTTCCTTATTAGTTCCTGATCTTATCTAGTGGATTTCATTAAGCCCTTTGCTTCTTGGAGTAGCGTCTCTCTTTATGTCAACCTCAACAAAGTTTCTAGAAGCACAATGGTATCTTGACTCTCATTACCTTTACAATGAGGAGTCTCAGACAACATATAGAAAACCATCATTTCTCTCTATTTTCGTTGACCCCCATAACATTCGAATTCAACAAAATCTCATGTTACAGTGGGTCTTACTATGCGACTATTTTAGTTTTTTTATACTAGCTGAAGACCTCTGAATTTGGTAGGCCATCAATTCCTATGAGTCATAGACACTTCTTACAAGCGTCCTTGCCTCTTTTCAGAGTATGTTCACCATCAAAATTGTCTTATGTCGTTATCAAACTGCCCTGGAGGGTGCTGCAGTTATCTACATCATCATACAACTTCAGTTACTATCTTACATTTTTGAGTTACATGACACGAGCATGGGGCATTCCTACCTCACTTGTATACATATTTTCTTTTCTCTCCCTAGAGATATATTTGGGTCTCATGGTTTCCCCTCTTCCTCCGACATGATCGCTCTTGCAATTCTTATAAACACTCTTCATTAAAATGGTACTCTAAGTAGAAGAAACATTGATGTACTTCAACTATATGTATGCTCCTAACCTCACACATTAGGGGGCATCTTCTATCACTGAAATTTCATCCGCAACATTTCGTGCAAATGGTTACATAAATACAACACTTCCAAACACCTATTAGTTCACCTGCAGCACCAAAAATTCATTTCCAAGAGGCAAAAACTATACAAATGGACAAAAATTGACATGCACTGAACCACTAAAGGAAGTGTGTGCATAGTTTGCGTGCCAAAGAATCCTGTAGAGGACACATGTGCCATATGCATGACTGTGTACGAGAAAATCCACGCACTCCTGTAAACGATGCATTTATGGTTCTTGTTGGCCCCTCAACCACTTATGGACTATCTCCCAACTTGATTTGACCCTCAAATCCGAGCTGAATCCCAATGAGGGGTTGGTCCAAGACCTAAGGGTTCCCTTGTTGGCCCTTGACCAATTTTTGTGGAAACATTGATCGTGTTTGACTATTTTTTGGACTTTGACAGGCTGGTCAAAGATGGAGTGCCCAGGCAAAGTGGAGATCGTGGGATCTCTCCCTTTTTGAGGGATTTTTTGGATTTAGGGTTTATGTAACAAGTATGGGATGTTGGCCCATGGGTTCACCCATGCTGAGACCCCTTTTTGTAATGTATAAATAAGTATCTAGGTGATTTAATAAGTAGACCTAGAAATCTGATGACTTAGTGCTAATATTAGCTATGTCCAAGAAGATGTGTTAAGGCTTGTAGAGCTAAGTGAAAGTGTTTTGTAAGTGCTTGGTGTAGACAGACTGTGTAAGGATTTGTGCTTTGATCTAACTTGGGGAAGGAGGATCTGGCGAGGTGCGTGCACATATCTTGTCCTATGCGGAGTTGTCTTTGTGGCTTGGTTCTTGTAAGGAGATTGAAGAGACTAATAAAGAAGAGAAGAAGAGTTGGTGGATGTAGCCCCACACTGGGGTGAACCATGTATATCATGTTTCGATGTCCTTTTTTATATGTTTTTTATTTTTTTTATGTATTTAATTTCTTGATCCAGTGATGCTTAGTGCTTTACGTATGAATGAATGTTAGATCTGCTCAGATGTTATATGCTAAATAATTAGATGTACTTAGATCTTGATAAATACTGTGTTGTTTTGTAATCAGGGTTTGACCTGTGATGTGAATAAGGGTTAAAGACTAATGAATGTTAACTGATAAGTTCTCTATTGTTGTCCCTTGACCAAGTTTTGGATATCCCTAGCCAGGTTTGACCTATTTTTGGACTTCGACAGGCTGTCAAGGGCGGAGCGCAAGTCGAAGCAAATATTGTGGGATCTCGGCCCTTTCTTAGGGCGTTTTTTGGTTTTGGGCTTATGTAACAGGTATGGGGATGTCATCCCATGGGTTTACCCATGTTTAGGAACATTTTGTAATGTATAAATATATGTCTAGGTGATGTAAGAGGAGACAATATAGGAATCTATGTGATAATGTACTAAGTGCAAGTGATAGTTGTACATTCTTTGTGCATATTGTGTGAAACTTGCAAGGCTAAGTGCAAGTGACTGTAAGAGATTGTGAAAAGGCTTTGTGTTGTAACCTAGATTGGGGAAGGAGGATTTGGTGAGGTGCATTCAGATATCATGTCCTATGCGGAGTAGGACCTTATGGCTCTATGCATGTAGATGATTGACAAAAGATAATAAAGAAGATGAAGAGTTGGTGGATGTAGCCCCAGGATGGGGGTGAACCACGTATATCCTATGTTGTGTTTATTTTGTGCATTATGGTTGTTTAATGCTTCATATGATTAATTATTGGTACAATGATGTATGCTTAGATGAATATAATAGCTTAGTGATCGGTAATGCGAATGAATTCCATATATGATCTGTTTCTTTATGCTAAGTGATTAAATGTGTTTAATCTTGTTGAATACTGTGTTGAGTTGTAATTAGGGTTTATCTACGTTGTATACAAAGGTTAAGTACTAATGAATGGCATATGCTAAGTTCTTTGTTAGAGTATTGTAATCACAAATATGTGTCCCAGCTAAGGTTGCAAACACTAGAGTCTTGCGACCACCCTTGCCTCTTCCTTGGGTGAGACTTTATCTACTTCGCAGGTGTTGTCGAAAGGGCTAGTAGTTAGGGTTTTGTTTGATCTAAAAATGAAGAAGACTTGAAATACTTTAAATTATTTGCAATGTAAATGTTATGTGTTTAAAGCAAATGGATCAGTTTGCAACACATAGATTTAAAGGATTACTCATGCAAATTACACATAGACAGCAGCATAATCAATGAACATAAGCACATAAACACAACAATTTGATAAAGGAGTTCACCCCTCTCTTGGGCTACATCTTCTGGTCCAGCTTCCAATGGATCATTATTATTAATTTCTCAAACGTTCTCAAAAACATGTCTTACAATGCTCAAACTGAAAAAATGACTGCTCCAATGGCTTCAGAGCGTCCCAAAACCCCTGTCTGGGCTCTTTCGGCACCTCAATCAGTCGAAAAATGAAGAAGTTAGGCCTCCTGGAAGTTTCCTTCTTCAAGCTTGTTGTCTCTGCATCTACAAAATGCACCGTTGTTGTTTGAACCTGGCTCACACACAATTAATAGCGTGAAAACCCTGCATCAGGCACAACCGTGCCAATGGTGCAAACCATAGGACGGTTAAGGGCACGCCAACCCCTAACCACCTAACACCTGGGCGTATGAGTCATAGGACCACGCACATTTGACAAAAAGTGGTTAATATGGTTATAACGGTGTAACTCCCCCCGCGCTCCATACATGGTCACATGGAAGCATATATATAAACCCCTGTGACCAGGGGATCCATCTGTCGTAACCCCCGCGCACAATAAGACCACCGGTCACATGTATGTGGAACAAAACCACGGGTCGGGGCTAAGCCCCGGCTCGACCCCCCGCCATACAATACAAAATGCAACTTCAAATACATTTAAACATACATATATAATAAGCAACAACTCATGGTCCAATGGTCGGGCGGTCGTGCGAAGGCACTATGCGGTGGGGGAGGTCTGGGGGTCAAACCCCGCGGACTCCAACAATTTTACATACAACCCATTAACCAATAAAGGGGTGCCATGTGGCAGCCCGGGATTGGGCCACGTGGCTCCCAATCATTGCCTAGAAAACTAACACGTGTCGACATCTGATTCGACAGTTGCCAACCAATAATTTCTTTCCATTTCATCACTTGACACGTCATTGTACGATCTGTACGGCCCTGCCACGTCAGACTGTACGGACTGTACAGTCAACATCATTTTTTTTTGCCTGTTTGACTTGACGAACAGATCGCTATATCTCTCGCTCCCGATGTCCGTTTGATATGAAACGAGTTGCATTGGGTTCGCAACGACGAGGCCTACGCTCTCGTCCAGTTTGAATTGATTCCAATAACTTTGAATTTTTGAGCAAAATTTGATCCCCTGATCACACCTCCCCATTGGGAAGCTTTTGGACCTCCAAAAGACTATTTTCAGTCTATGCAAAGATGAGGGTATAGTTCCCTCACCCTTCCAACCTCAATCCACTTGGACTTGCTTAGATTCGTCCCTTTAATACCAACTTGCAAATACTCCACATTTCCTCGTTTCGAAGTTCGCATTCTCCTGTCAAGGATAGTGTCTTCCTGCAGTTCTGTTAGATACTCTGGAGAAAAATCATCTATGGAAGGAATCTGAACATGCTCTCCTTGATCATCAATCAAAGGAGGCTCATACAACTTCAAATTCTCAACATTAACAACTCCATACATTTGCATATGAGGCAAATCTAAACGAAAAATCATTGTTACCAATCTTTATGAGGCAAATCTAAACAAAAATCATTAAGGCTACTAATCTTGTTCTATAATCTTGAAAGGGACTATATATCGTGGGAATCGCTTCAACTTTTTACCTTCTCCTTTTCTCCCCTTGCTGATGTAAAGCCAACCATCTCCAACTTGGAAACTGTGATCAACACGATGTGCTTTTCATGTCTCATCTTGTACTTGTCCTGATCAAGCTTTTCCAACTTCTTGCACCACTTGATGTATCGACCGAATTTGTTCAATGAACTTCTCCGCCTCTATCAATGTCATATTAACCATCAACAAAAAATATTCTTCCCAAAGATAAAATCTTAAAGAGATTTTGGCAAATAGCCAAACAATGCTTCAAATGTATTTTAATGCTATGTCAAGAGTGCTTAGCTCAATTGTACACATGTTGAATGTAGTGTAAATCATCATCCCAAAGTTTAGGATGTGGTTGCAGCTTATGAAGAAGATACCCACCAGACAGAATTTAGCTCACTGTCGACCATCCGGTTGCAGATGAAAAGTTATGCTCTTTTAAGTTTAGTGTCCATGAGTGCCCATAAACTCACTCAAAAACTTCCAACAAATCGAACTCATCGTAAATAATGGATTTGGGTAATCCAAAATGCACCCAAACATTTTGAAAGAACAACCGTGTCGTTTGTTCCGTTGTTACCTTCTTAGTACAAGGCATCAAAATACACATCTTGCTAAATTGATCAACCACAACATAAAGATAATCATGACCTCGTCTCGACATAGGTAAACCACCAACAAAATCCATGGAAATATTTTCCTAAGGTTGAGAAGCAACTAGAAGTGGAGTGTACAAACCCAACTTTCGAATACTAGGTTTACTTGTAGCACAAAATGAACATCATCCCTCGAACATATCAAACACTTTCATTCATTTTTAGGCCGCGAAGTATCTTTGCAAATTAGCCACCGCCTTGCCTACACCAAAATGACCAATAAGAGTAGAAGAATGTGTTTCCCTTATAATGTTGATTCTTTCCGTGGGAATGCCACAACTCTACAAGATGATACAAGAGATTATTATACACATAATCCAATTTCTCAACATGGTTAGAATGGCACAAAGTTTCATACACTCTCTTTAAAGTCACATCTAAAGCATATTATTCATAACTTTCATGCATTATAGACTCTTCTTAAGAATAACCTAAGCACTAAGAATAGGCCTTGAAAGCATATCAGCGACTTTGTTAAAAATTTCCTTCTTATACCTAATAAACTAAATGAAACTTTTGAAGAAAACCCATCCATTTAGTGCCTAGCTTACTGTAGCTTTGTCTGTGATTGTAGTATTGCAAAGGTTGATGATCAGTGGGAATAATGGTTTCTTTTCCCAACAAATAATGCTTCCATTTTTAACACTTTGAACCAATGGCTATAATTCCTTATCATAAGAAGTATAATTAATCACCTACACTATTAAACGCTCCTTTAATGAAACAAATTACTACCATAACAGAAGTAAAACCGCTCCCATTGCATAATTACTTTTCGTATCTATGTCGATTTCAAAGGTTGTCTTAAATTTGAAGTGTAAAGAACTGCCAAACCTGATATTTTCTTTCAAAGTATCAAAATCCCATTGTTGCTTGCCCTCCTCATTGAAAAACTTGTTTGACGCTTGTCACTACATGTAATGGAGTTGTAATGGATGAAAAGTTAGCAATAAATTTTCCCCAATATTGGGCTGCTCCAAAAAAACTTCTTACCTCTCTCATTACTGTCGGTCCGACCATTCCAAAATAACTTTAACTTTAGAAGGATCACTTTTTAATTCACCACCACCAACACTATGACCTAAGTAAATAAGGAAGTTTTGCAAATTCACATTTGGACAACTTCAAAAACAATTGTTCTTTCCTCAAACATCCAAAACTTGTTTCACATGTGTAATATGATCTTCACTTAGATTTCCATAAAGATCAAAATATCATCTAAGTAGACACAACATAATCATCTAGAAAAGGCCTTAAGACATCATTCATAACTTCCTCATGAAAGTAGCAGTGCATTGCAAAGTCCAAAAGTCATACCATCTATTCAAACAAACCTTGCTTAGTATTAAAAGTTGTCTCCATGTGTCACCCCCAAGAATTGGACTGGGATGATAACCACTCCTTTAATCTAGCTTAGTGAAATATTTGCATCTTTAATTGATCAAGCAACTACCACCTTGGAAGAGGATAACGCATTTTAACTGTAATTGTTCAAAGCCCCGAAATCAACACATATACGCCATAAAATTAATCTTTATTTGGAACTGACACAATTGGAGGTCCACATGGCAAAGAACTTGGTACAATTACCCCTTTGTCTAACAACTCCCTCAATTTGTTTTTAATCTCAGTATTTTCCATAACTCCACATTCTATACATACCAATGTTTGGAAGTGGACAATCTTGTTGTAACTCTAATTTCATGTTGGATTCCTCTCTTTGGAGGCAACCCTTAGGTTCTTTAAACATATAATCATACTGATTAACAATTTCAAATAGATCGGATTTTAACTTGCATCACAACCTTGAAATGCTTCGCTTCAACATCATTTTTAGGTTTGATCATTAAGAGAACAAAATTTTACTAGCATTAACTAACCTCTTCATTTGTCTAAACATGGGGTTGAGTACATTATTAGATCCCACACTAAGAAGATGAATTTAACAATGTACTCAACCCCATCTTTAAAACAAATGATACTTATTCTCAAGGACGATAGAAATAGCTTTCCTATCATACAAATAATGACTTCCCAACACAATACCACATATATCCAACTTGAATCACATCAAGCTCTAACTCATCAATGAAATTTTGGTGTATTATAGCAAACCTAAGTTTACACTTCCTGCTACTTCTGTAACTTAGCATTATCACATATCCAACCAAGAGGGTATGGTTTAGACAGACCTGTTTCCAACTTTAAGTTTCTTACCCCTTCAGAATAAGTATTTGTTTGATCCAGACCAAATAACGTGTGTCTATCTTAGTATGTTTTGAAACAACCCTTATATGAAAAAAGTTCAATTCTCATTTTCTTGTTGAGTTACATTGACATTAGTATTACTTGAAGAGCTAGTAATTTTGCAATAACAGAACCATTACCTTGTAACCCATGGTTGTGATCTTTGTTTCATCACCTGAATCAACCTTAAGTCATGTTGAATTAGGCCGCAATCAGCCTTCGACTTCCCTTTGTTTTAAGCTGCCAAACTTTGGTCTTCTTTCAGATGAAGCTCCAACAATGGTTCATGGCCATCTTTGAACAATGTTTACATGTGAACTTTTCTCCCTCTTTCTTCACGTTAAAGATTCTTCCCGCCATTTCCCTTGAACTTCTCTTTCCCTTGTCTCCATGGTCGAAATGCCCTCGAAACTCTCATGAGTATCAGTTCTTCCCTTGCTTCCAAATGAGTAGCCCATACACAAACTTCATCTAGATTTAAAGGATTAAACATGAGTATGGGTGATGTCTCAAATAACTATGTAAAAGCACCAATATATTTGAGCAAAGTTTCGCGGAAGACAAATCAACTCCCAAACCAAATCTCTTCTCCTAAATTTCTTGAGTAAATCTTTGCACATTCTCGGCCCTTAGCTTGTCTAAAACTCTCGCCATTCCATATTGCCTTTGTTTATATGCCAATGGATAAATTGTTTTTAATCATGATAATGAAATCATTCAAGAAAGAAAAAATTTCTTACCATAAGTTTTTCATTTCCTCCCGAAGTCTTGATTCCCACCATATAAGGTTGTAACTATCCAATCTTAACGGCAAGTCAGGATTTTGGTTTCATCATCTTGAATTTTCTATATTCTACAATATACTTCAATTTGACGTATCCACTATCTAACTTCAAAATTAACTTCTCCATTTTATATTGGCAATTCAAATTTTTATATCAAGCTTTTAATGAAGGAATTTGTGAAGGAGTTTTACCATGCCCCTTTGAGAATTCTAAGATGTTTCAACCTGGTAGAAGAAGAAGAAGAAGATGATGGAGGAGAGGTGGTGGAGAAACACCATTCCATCCATTTCCTCACTGGAGTTTTGTCATCAAATCACTTTTATGCATTGAAGGGTTGGAAGCCTTCACCTTGGGACAATATGTTCCTTTCCATCAAGATCTTCATCATCTCTCTCTTAACCCATGACAGCCTCTGAGATTCATTTTTATGTGGAACACGTTGATGACTTTCTGCATGTGCCATGCTTGTTGAATGTCTCTCTGAAACTTGCAATGAATGAATATTCTTCCTCCTGTCGGATGAGAACTTGGCTCCACAAGTTGGACCTTCTCCTTGTGAGTTTCAACCTTGTGAGCATCGGAACAAAAATTGCAAAACAATCAAGTATTCAAAAACCAATGCTCTAATACCAACCCTCGATCTAAAAATGAAGAAGACTTGAATACTTGAAAAATTATTTGGTATTGAGCAAATGTTATGTTTAAAGCAATGGATCAGTTTGCAACACATAGATTTAAAGGATTACTCATGCAAATTACACATAGACAGCAACATAATCAATGAACATAAGCACATAAACACAACAATTTGATAAAGGAGTTCACCCCTCTCTTGGGCTACATCTCCTGGTCCAACTTCCAATGGATCATTATTATTAATTTCTCAAAAGTTCTCAAAAACATATCTTACAATGCTCAAACTGACAAACCGATTTCTCCAATGGCTTCAGAGTGTCCCAAAACCCCTGTCTGGGCTCTTTCGGCACCTCAATCAGTCGAAAAAAGAAGAAGTTAGGCCTCTTGGAAGTCTCCCTCTTCAAGCTTGTTGTCTCTGCATCTACAAAATGCACCCTTGTTGTTTGAACCTGGCTCACACACAATTAATAGCGTGAAAACCCAGCACCGGGCACAACCACGCCAACCCCTAACCGCCTAGCACCTGGGCGTATGAGTCATAGGACCGCGCACATTTGACAAAAAGTGGTTAATATGGTTATAACGGTGTAACTCCCCCTGCGCTCCATACATGGTCACATGGCAGCATATATATAAACCCCCGTGACTAGGGGCTCCATCCGTCGTAACCCCCGCGCACAATAAGACCACCGGTCACATGTATGTGGAACAAAACCACGGGTCGGGGCTAAGCCCCGGCCCGACCCCCTGCCATACGATACAAAATGCAACTTCAAATACATTTAAACTTACATATATAATAAGCAACAACTCGTGGTCCAATGGTCGAGTGGTCGTGCAAAGGCGCTATGCAGTGGGGGAGGTCCGGGGGTCGAACCCTGTGGACTCCAACAATTTTACATACAACCCATTAACCAATAAATGGGTGCCACGTGGCAGCCCGCGATTGGGCCATGTGGCACCCAATCATTGCCCAGAAAAATGCCACGTGTCGACATCTGATTCGACAGCTACCAACCAACAATTACTTGCCACATCATCACCTAACATGTCATTGTACGGTCTGTACGGCCCTGCCACGTCAGACTGTATGGACTGTATAGTCAGCATCATTTTTTTTTGCATATTTGACTTGACGAACAGATAGTTATATCTCTCGCTCTCGACATCTATTTGAGACGAAACGAGTTGCATTGGGTTTGCAACGACGAGGCCTACGCTCTCGTCCGATTTGAAGCGATTTCGAGCACTTTGAATTTTTGAGCAAAATTTGATCCCCTGATCATTGTTGGTGCGTTGTTGAAGAATTGAACCTTAGGTCTTCCCCACATAGATGATTTTAGGGGCTAAATTTTGCTCATGGGCTAATTTTCCATGTTTTTTCCAAAAACGACATTCGCTATTTTAAAAATGATTCTCCCAATTTCTATAGGATAAAATTATCTTACCTTAAAAATCGCCAAAAATATATAAAAACTATATAAAATCCTTATAAATTTGAATATTTTTACAAAGATATCGCCAAATATTTATAGTTGGCATATAAAGGATTAGTAAGATTCACCATGGTTTCTACATTTTAAAATAATTTTCCATCCTTAAAATCATCCCTGTTGCCCCTGTGCCAACAAATGGTTCCGTTGTTGGGACCTAAAACTGTGATTGCTAGGAACTGAGGAAAAGAAAGAAATCTCTGTGTGTAGATCTGTTGCTATAGTGCACAGTGTTCTACTTGATTTATGAAGTTTTGTGCTAAGAAAGGAGGTAGATCTAAAGAAAAGAGGTAAGATCTGAAAGATTTGTGCTCTGATAGAGGTAAGATCAGTGAATTATTTTTTATTAAATAGGTAAGATATGAAATCTTTTTTCTTTGATAAATGTAAGATAAGTGGAAATTTTTTTTCCGAAAGTATGGATCTAGGTATGTTTGATAAATTTTGTCCTAGTTTGAAAACTAGGGCATAGTTAGAAGAAAGAAGATTTTATATGAGTAGATCTGATAAAAATAATGAAAGATATGTTATTCCTATGCATAGAAATAATGTTTGCACCAACAAATGGATGCAGGATCCCAGAAATATGTTTTTGTAGGTTAGCTACCACGATCCTAGTGTGCAATACAAGAAAGGTTGGGGATCATTGAAGAGGAAGAGAGGAATAACTATTTGTTATAGTTGTAGAAGACCGGGCCATCTTGCTAAGGATTTCCCTGATAGAATACCTATTTGTCTTTGTTGTAATTCTATGGACCATGACATTCTAGATTAGCCTAGAATGATTGCAAAGGTTGAAAGAATGAATATAAGACAAGAAAACCCTAAGAAAGTCCAAGAAATTAAGACTATGGCAGAACCCTAGAAAGGATCAGACACTGTATTGTCAGAAATAAAGAAACCCTGAAGGACCACAGAGATATCAAATTATCAAATATATTCAAAGAGAAAGAGTGCATCGAAGCAAGAATAGGAGACGTCTACATAGACTATGTTTTGGATGAGGAAACACAGGTTACTATTATGACAGAAAGAACTTGGGAAATTTTAGGAAATCCTGCTATGATTCCTTCATTGGGAGGAATTGGATTATTTAGAGGAAATTTGATAACCCTATGTGGAAGACTTACCCAGACATTTATGAGTGCTCATGGCACTTCGACGGAAGAAGAATTTGAGGTTGTTAAATTTATTGAGAACAATGCCCATTTTCTATGTTGCTAGGAAAAACCTGGATTGAGAAAGATCAGATCCGAAGAAAAAAAGAAGAGGAATCTCTAGAACAGAAAACGCAAGAACTAAGAAACTTCATTGCTAAGAGAATAGCACAATTACTAGAAGAACAAGAAAACTAGTCGAAGCTAATGAGGACCAGAAATCTAGATGTCGAAGTTGAAAGAATACAAGCAGACCTGAAACACCTGTATGTACAAGAAAGTAGAGTGCCTACCCCAGACAGAGAAGATGTATTGTCTTTGAACCCTATGAAAGACCATCAATAGCGTAAAGTTACTATGCCAAGAGGAGATAAGAATCATAATGGGAAGAGGGACCCATTAACGTAGATCACAGGGAAGAAGGCTAGAAATCTTAGCAAAAAGAAAGCAAAGTTGGAGAAATTGCAGGAAGGTCCAGAGAAGACTTCGCAGAAGGAAGGTCTCCAGAATTCAAACTTTTCCAGAATATCAAAGAAACTCAGATTGGCACTTTTCCATGGCGGAGTGATCCAAAAATGAAGGTATTACTGATAAATTGCAAGTTAGTTTAATGTACTTTATGCATCGGATCAATAAGAATGCGAAATACTTAAACTTATTATCTTGTTTGAGGAATATCAAATGTGACTTTTACTTCATGCTCATTAATGATTTAAAGAGATCATCCATTAATAATCATGCTACAAATGAAAAGAAGAGAACAACAAAACAGAAAGAGAAATAGAGACAAGAACTTGTTAACGAAGTTCACCAATCGTTGGCTACATCTCTGGGCATGCTTCCAAGTGGAGGACCTCTTTATTGCTATTTAAAATGTTCAAAGTTCTCTTGCATAGGCTCTTTTATATTACATAACATGCTTTAGATATGTTGTGCAATACATACTTTCTCAGATTCATACATGCGTCATCAAACTCCTCTCGAAAACATGGAAAAAATGCCCCTCAAAACATGAGAAAAGGCCAAAAATTACAAACTTCTCCTTCAAATCCATGCATCAAAAGTTGTCCTCCAAGATTCAAAAGGCCTATTTTTTATATTTTTCATGCTCAGATGATGAAGCTCAACTTCCCAGAATAATCTGGCCTCTTTTTGGGATCAAATCCCCCTCCAAATGGCCAAGATATCCTTAAAAAACCACTTTCTGGTCATAATATCACGAAAAATAATTAAAAATTAGCATACACAGGTAAAAACCCACTTTTAAACCATATTATATGGTTAATCCCCTTTGTAATAGGTGCGTGCCCTCAAATTGTGGTCGCATGCATATAAAATTGGCCAAGCGCTGGCCCCTTAAATCATGTTAGCCCCTGATCTTTGGGTGCATGGCATGGGACCATTGGTCCACAATTTAAACCCCTCACACTAAGCACCTTGTTGGAAGCCCGAATATTTGTTAAATTTTTATATCAATTAAATGATCTATATAGCTACCTAAATAGGGTTATCTATTTTTATTACTCTTCATGATACTATTTTCGAAATAACAGTTGTAAGTTGTCATTTTTCTCTATTGTTTTCTTTCATGCTTCATTCATGACTGAAAGCATGAAAACGAAGCATGAAAACTTACGACTGTGTTACCATTCTGTTTGAAAATTTATTAAAGGAAAATTGTTCCTATAGTCTATTAATTAAGCTTTGCTCCTTGCCATGAAGAGTTATTCTCTTTGTTTCGATTCTTTGAACACCAAGCATGCTTAGTGATTGATAGTTATATAAACAAAGGACCTTTTTTATTTGAGTTTTGGTATGGTTTTTGTTCAATTTTTGGTTATACGTTTCCTTTTTTTTTTCTTTTTTTTTTTACTGGGGGAATCGGCAACTTCGCAGTTCTCGTACTCGCGTGACACGGGGTCGATCCCCAATGGCTACCACTATAACCCCAGGTGCAACCACCCAGCCCGCAAGAATGGCGCACGAGTAAGTTCGAGTGAGAATCGAACATGAGACTTTATTTACAAATTTCCTTCCATTTACACGGCACTTGCCAATCCGTCTATACCCGTGCGGTATACGTTTCCTTTTTACTATGCCTTTGATTTTTTATTTTCAACCTCCCCCAAACCTTATGATCAAACCCACTGTGTGCGCACTTATTTTCCTTTTTAATGCTTTGGTCCTAGCTTGTACTAAAAGTTAAGGTCACAATACGATTTGTAGTCAGCCATCATTTCCAAGACTGGTCTTGGGCTTAGCAAACCCTCTTCACATGCATTTCAATTAACGCCCATCTTATCGTTGTGAGTTTATGCTCATACGTCGTTCATTGTTGGTGTTATCGGGCTCGGGGTATGGCTCTAGTCTATCTCACAAACCCTCCCTGCACGCTATGTTTGATCGATTACCCTTTCATCCAGTATGGCTCTTGTTGTTAGAGTTGAACCAAATGGCATTCAAACTCTGCTCTTATATGATGATGCCAGAGAATATCTGGAGAGTAATGGGTGGCTCATTTTCCTTAGAAAATTTCAGGGTTTCAATTTACAAACTGCCCAGGAATTCAATTTCTCCTTCGATGGGTGTAGAGCTAAGGTGGGTGATGTACAACTTGAGGTTACAGAGTATTTCTTGAGTCAAGCTACAAGACTCCCTACCAGTGTTCAAAGGTGGTTCAAAAATACAAAAGTGGAAGAAGTCCCTTAGAGTCTCCTCTTTACCTCTTGGAAGATAAAAGGATGTGACAAAGGTATGCCCATGTCTTTACTAAAAGATCGATGGAACGATTTGCTTGCTATGTTAAAACAGTTTGTCACCTATGAAGGATGATTTGGTCTTTTGTTTCTTTACCATTTGCATCTGCTCATGATTTTTATGGGGTTTCCCTTGAACAAGCCATATTATTTATTGAGGAGCCTTTATAAAATGAGCAAAAGATATAGAAAGTAGCAGTCAGACTTGAGCCTCTTCCACCATGGCCTAATAAAAATCTTGCTTGCGCAACAATTAGAATTGCAGAATGACAGTTGG
Source organism: Picea sitchensis (assembly GCA_010110895.2). Classification (NCBI taxonomy): domain Eukaryota; kingdom Viridiplantae; phylum Streptophyta; class Pinopsida; order Pinales; family Pinaceae; genus Picea; species Picea sitchensis. Next base: position 103,120 of record SNQJ01S0057800.1, read on the forward strand.
GATTCATTCATAACCAGAAACAGTTATGGTAACCCTGATATGGAGGAGGCCGAGAAACTCGTGGTTGAAGAGACCCTTGTCTACCCTACAGTGCCCCTCTCACCTACCCAGGCCTGTGTCTTGGCCTCCTACAACAAACCCTCGCTCGATCCAAACGTTATTGAGCAGGTCAGTGAGCAAGTTATACACCCTAATGACTCTGTTAAAATTTTAAAGAAACCTACAGGTGAGATATTTAAAGGAAATCCTGATTTAAATTTTAAAAGCAAGAGAGCCGAGAGGTTAATTTCAAGAAAGCTTCGAAACAAGTCGAAATCTCATGCGAACTCGATCAGCATGATTGAGGTCCATGAGAGTTCGGAATCCGAGATCGATAGGTTCCTCACTGAAGAAGACCCTCATTCGTTCGAGCCACACCTCGATCGTCCCTACAACTTTGTGGACAATTTACCTCCCTATCTGAAACGTAATGCAAAGTTTCCTGGTATTAAATTGGGTAATGAATCTACTGTGTTTGTGGAAGATGCTCCAGTTCACAATCATGTTTGTTCTCATGCAACCGCCACACAGTCGAAGTGTGAAGTCTGTCTATCCTTGATTGATAGATACTATACTCATATCCCTATCCTACATTCACGGGTTAAGTCTCTCACTGATCAGATCAATGTCTTAATGAAGGAAAACCATAGGCTCGAGTTTGTTATCCAAGGAAAAGAAAAACGTATGAAGACAACAGGCAATGTAGTATTTAAAAACGTTGAGGCTGCAACAACCATTGTAAATTCCAAGGTTTTTTTATACGATTTGATCTCATAGTTGGAGGTATGATTCTTTATCTTAAAATAGGATTATTTGCTAAAACTAGATTTCTTTGTTCTTACAATAAATTGGATTTCCTTTACTAAAATAACTAGCTACAGAATCACAGATTCTATAGCCAGTTATGTTAATTCGAAATTTTCAATAAATGGTTGAATATCTATCTAAATCTTTCTATTTTTCCTTTTCCTTTCAGGATATTCAGGAGTTCATGATTATCAATTGATCTGAGGCATCCTTGAGACCTGCCAGTCATATCTTTGATGCATTTTGTATGAACAGAAATGAACTTTTGTTAGCTTTAGATGATTTAGTATGATCTGGGTGGTTGTATCCCCCTTTTATTTTTGTAATTAATATATGATCTTAGAAGGGGAAACAATGATCTTTTCTGAGGCCTTTATAAACCCATTATTTTTGTAAACACAGGCATCTTGGCCTAGGGCCAGTTGTGAACAAGCTTATACTTGAATTTGGACATAACATATGTTTACATTTTTTCCTTAGCTGTTTGTAAATGTTGTTGTTGTCTATAATTTGTTTATCTTGATCATTTGATGATTGTCGATAGATTTTGTCTTCACAAATTATTATGTCGTCAAGATAGTTTTTCTTTCAGAGTTCACGATTTTATGCTTCAGTTATATGAAAATAGTGAATGATCATTCAATTCGTATTATAAGGTTTACCTTAAACATGTTGACTGATTAAATACAAGCTGTAACTGTCGGATTTATCTTATGCGTTATTGCTTACAGTCTATTATATCATAGTTATTATTTTTGCATCCTATCATTTTATCAATTAAATACACCAGTCAATATACAGTTTAGCATTTATTCCAAACAACGTGAAGATGCACAGCAGATTTATCTCGTGGATGGACTGATGTACGATTTATACAAACAGTTGGATGCATATTCTTCAAGTGATTAATAGCGTGAAGATGCACAACAGATTTATCTCGTGGATGGACTAATGTACGATTTATACAAATAGTTGGATGCATATTCTTTAAGTGATTAATAGTGTGAAGATGCACAACAGATTTATCTCGTGGATGGACTAATGTATGATTTATACAAACAGTTGGATGCATATTCTTCAAGTGATTAATAAGTTAGTCTGTTCTTTTTTATTTGTTTATTTATTATATAAATTCTTATATGTAGTATAACTTTCACTGTCTACATTTTTATGTTTAAATAGTAGTTTGATATTTGATCTTATAGATGCATATAGATTAAAAAACAAACCAAAAAGAAATAGTTCATTTTGCTTTCTTTATCTACTTTCATTAACAGATCTATTTTCACATTGATTTTAGTGAGTTCAGATTAAAACTCATGAATTGTATAAAATGCATATAAATTAGAAAAACAGTTATGTGTGTAAATATTATTTAAAGTAAGTTGTATATTTATGTGTACATATATATAACAATGATTAGTAATTAGTGAGTTATTTTGTTTCTTTTATTTACTTATTTGTTTATTCTAGGAATTTAGATTGGCCAACGGAGCCATTAAACCTGTCAGAGTGAGTCAATCCAAACGGCTTGGGTTACTTAGACAACCTCGGACCGGATTCACTCTTCCAGTTGACGAGCGGTCATTTTCGCCTGTCAACAAATGGTGCTAGAAGGAGGGCCTGAATACTATTGATGGCATGTGGAGGTCGCAAGACTCCTCCCCCACCTACCTGCTCACTTATAGTAACAAGAAGTCATTCTGACGACAACGTTGTCTCTCAAACAACAACCACATCAAACAACAATCCATGGATTACCGTTGAACCAGTAACACCAAACCCCCTGGGAGCCGACGTATAATAAATTGTCTATCAATCCCTTCTAAGGACACACAGTGCTTTGGCCCGTATCAGACAACTAGGTCAAACATTAAATCAACCATTAGACTTCTCTGATATTAGGGAGCAACTAAGGCACTGGTCTTACCCTAAACCCTACAGATCTAGATCACATCCTCTCTCCTGTAGCAGGAGGATCTGGTATTCCACCATCACCACCCCCTTCATCTCCTTCTTCTTCAGGAGAAAAATCATCAGACGAAGGCAGTTCTTCATATCAGCCTTCAACACCACCCAAACCTATGGAAAATCCAAATAATCCCGCTAGACCTTGTCTCGATCAAGATGCAATGGCCATACCTGGGCCCCAACATCCTTTGCCTAAACATCTGAAGAAATGGTCCCCTAAATTTGACCCAGATTCCAAGTACATTGTTGAGGATCATATTAAAAAATTCATGTTATCCATTAGGCTCCGTAGTGTTGAACACAAATACGGAGTATGTATAATTTTTCCATACACCTTTGAAGGCAATGCCTCTACCTGGTACTTTTCCCAACAACCCCACACCATTGTGTCATGGGATAGATTTGAATCATGTTTCCTTGAGAAATTTGGAGACGACAAATATCCTGAAGTCTTAGTCATGGAACTCTCTAGTTTAAAGATGAACCCCAAGGAAAAGATAAAATACTTTAATCAAAGGTTTCTAACATTAAAGAATTGAATCCCCACGGATTCGATGCCTTCTAAAAATCTTATCATCCCATACTACATGAAATCCCTACACCAAAACATAGCAATCTGGGTAAAAAGGTCTAAGAAAGAAACATTATTAGAAGCCTTCGAGGAGGCAAGTCAAATCGAGAAAGATATTCTCATCCTAAAAGATAATATCTGTAACGAGGCAGAGACTACCTCATCCTCCAAGAAGAAAATCAAAATTCTTCCTAGACCTCCCCAAACCAAAACTCAATCAGACGATTTTGATCTTGAAAGTTTACACAAGGTCATTTAGAAATTGTCAAACCAGGTTATATATTTGAGAAGATCAGCTGAAGAAGATTCTTCAAGAAAAGGTCCTTACAAACACCCTTTCAGAAAGCCTTTTCCCACAAACCGGCCAAACTCAAATTCTGAAGGACTAAACCTAGAAAGCTTACAGTTTACTATCCAGACAATTCTAGAAGCACATGATAACTTGATTCCTCCCAAAATTCCTGAAGACGTGGTTGAACAAGAAATAGTGGAAGAAGACGAATCCTCTCCCAACATTTTTGGGCATTTTTCAGATAGTGTCTTTCAAGCTAATTTCAAAAAAGTGCATCCTTACAATACCAGAAGTAAGACAACGAATAAATCTTCTTCTGAAATTGGAACTAATGCACCTCAAAAACAGTCTAAACCAATTGAAACTAAACAGAATTCAATAACTCCAAGTTTAGGGTATGATTTGATTGAGGATCTCAAAAAACTTAGAGCTAATATTTTTGTTTACAAATTATTGAAATTTCCATTTCTTCTGCAAAAGATGCTACAGAATATTGCAGAAAATAGCCCCAAAACACCTCAAAAGGTCTCTGTTAAAACAATGCTAGAGTCCTCTGATAAAAGAGAACTTGTTGTAAAAAGTGTAACAAATGTAGATAAACTAGTTTTAGGGGTTGCGTCTAAAAACCAGCAAACTTCTGTTGTTAATACTCGCAAAAATGTCCCACCCTTTTTGTTTACTTTTAAAATTTTCAATAGGAATGTACATAATTGTATGGTAGATTCGGGTGCATCATCAAACTTAATGCCTTAGTCTATCTGCCAAAAAATCAATGTTGAAGTTCAACCTTCCAGTTTGAAAAGTATTCAGCTTGATCAGACTAGTGTTAAAGTAATAGGTGAATTAAAAAATGTACTTATCAGATTGTCATCTAATCCTAAAGTCCATCAGGTTATTGATATTATTGTCGTTGATATCCCCGAAGTATATGGCTTATTTTTAAGTAGAGACTGGTCCGAACAACTACATGGTTATTTTGCGACAGATTGGTCTCACTTGTGGCTGCTCGAGAATGGAAAGCCTAAAAAAATCAAGGTCAATTGTGAGCGTTATCTTAAGTTCATGGTAACTGATTTAAATGATCCTAATGAACCATTCACTGCTTCTGCCAATTCACCTGAAATGCAGGGGATGAACACTTTTTTTATAATTTCATGGTTGAAACTTCTACCATTACTGACCCTGAACAACAATCCAAAATTATGACATGCACACAATCAAAAGCCCTCTCTCAGTGGTCACATGCACCTGACAAAAATCAGATCTGGTCTCTTTACTTCGATGGATCTAAATCTAAGGAAGGAGTGGGTGCAGGATGTGTGATCATTGATCTAGCAGGTAACAAAACTTTGATCACTCGCCGGTTAGAATTTGAATGCACAAATGATGCAAACACACCCTCTACCTCGACAAAGGCCTCTGCGCTGACCTCCCGGTCTTTAAGGATCGTTCTAATTTTTCCCTTGAGCTGGAGTGGCTCCTTCGATTCTCCACTGGAATCTCTATTAAAATTGATCCATAGGTCTTTTCTGCTCCTCGCAGCCTCTAGGCCCGATCACTGTTCTCTTCATGAGAGGAAAATAAAAATTCATGTTTCGGGGTTTCACAATCCCCGATGTCACAAACCTTTTGTTTTCCGATTTCCTGATCTCCGATATCCTAAGACACTTCAACTTCTGCTAGTCCCCTGGGATAGAATTTTGGGTCCATACGACCTCCCTTTATATGACCACAATCCTATCTCCTTTCAGGATTTCAGGGTTTTGGATGCCGAAATGTATGTGACCTCTTGTCCTCCGGATCCCTAATTCTTCGAATCCTGATATGACGTCAACTAGGAACCCCTTTTTGACGTAGACACGATCAACGGCCGTGATCATCTACTAAACCAAAGGATCCGGATCTCCCTCGGGACTTCGCGATTTCGAATGCTGAAATGCATTTGTCTTCGATTTCCCCGATCTCTCGAATTCCGATTTCTCGATATGACTTACTTTTTCGGGACTTTCTCCGAAATTCAAGATTGTTACCACGCATCCTCAAAGATGGACGATCCTCATCACTTTGCAGATTCGGGAAAATAAATGCCTTTGGGTTCTTTCCCACGAGACTCTCGAGATTCCGATTCGCGATCTCTCGTTATGACGAGATGATGTCAGCTAGGCCCTATAACGGAGATTTCCTCCTCATCGAGATTTTAGACTTCGCAATTCCGAAATGCAAGTGTTTCCTGTCTTCAGGATTCACGAAACGTCGAACCCCGACTTCTCAGATTTCCAACACGCATCCCAAATGGATGGACAGTTCAGATCAAACCTTGGACTTCACCAAATGCAAAGTCAAAGACACTCACTTATGTAAACCCTGGTGTCTGGATCTCTGAATTGGATGATCGCACGACACGCGTCCTTCCTTAGATCAACGGTTGCGAATATTTCATTGATTCAAGACTTAAAGGGTCTCGAACTCTTGTATCTAAACTTCTGATATTCCTATGGTTCTCGATCCCTGCCACGTGTCCCAACAGATGGACGGTTCTGGTTTGTATCAGGGTTTTCACTATGGATTTACCCGATCTCTTGTCCATGGGATTTTCGATATCCCGAACCCCGATGCCTCGATATCCCTACACCTTTCGGGACTTTCACTCGGCTTGAGAGGGTTTAAACCTGAGAAACTCTTATCAGATCAGACAGCTGAAGGGATTTTGCTAATTCTCTATAGAGGATTTTGACCGTCTGTTTCTTCCCTCTGATGATATCTGCAAAGTGAACCAATGATTCTTCCCCAGATTTATCCACTTGTGGCACAAACTTCGGATGCCTTTTAATCACTCAAATGCACCCATTTCTTGTACTTCCTTCAATGGTTTCAAAGGCTTTATCCTTCCTGAGCTCTCTCACAACTTCGAGCCTTAAAGAATACCCTTGCATGCACTCCTTGCGGCAACCTCCAAACACTTGAAGAGTTGAATGCTCTTCGACCCTGCGCATTCCTATAGCAGCAGTCTCTCAATATTTTACTCAGGTTCGAAACTCTAAGTTCTTCCTCGGCCTGCCCACTACCTGCACGGCTCCTGTGCCTGGATGCACCTCTATGTGAATATGAGAACAAACACTATCTCTCCTGAGCTTTCAGAGACGAACCTCTGAACCTTTTTTCAACGCACTCCTTGCGGACAATTCAACTGCACTCCTTGCAGGAACTCTTGCTCAGATAGAGAAACAATTGACACTCATTTCATTCCCCTTTCCTCTCAGATTTCAAATATTCAACAAGAAATCATTCACACATAGCATAAAAGAAATTGCATGACAGAAAGAGTAAAACATTCATGAGCATAGCATTTAAAGATGCATACACAGAGAATATATGAACACCATGAGTCTGAATCACAGTTTCTTTGTATTACTTCAGAACTTCTGTACATGGAATCTACTACACAGCTCTCTGCTTCTCTTCTATGCTCTCTCCTTCATGTTTCCTCCTTTTATGTTACAATTACACAATGAGGGTGTCTATATCCATTTTCCCTCCACTCCTAAAACTATCTCATCAGAGAATTCAAAGCTACCTACTAACATAAATGCTTTCTACCTACTATGGACAAGAGCGGATCACTCAAGGTCCTTTACAATATATAAGTACACCTCTCATTAACTATCACATTTAAGTTTGGTGCATCCAATCTTCAAAAGTTTTTAAATAATTTATCATGTGCTCAAAATGTGTTGCACTTGCCCCACGCTCACTTGACGTTGACGATGCTCCTGCATCATACTCCCTCGCTTGAAAATTTTCATGGGATCCTATCCATGAGCTCTCGCGTGGTCTGTCCATGCTTCTGAATCTCTACTTCATTCTCCCAATTGGAATCTTCAACTGGATGTCCTTTCCATTTGACCAAGTATTCAAAGTATTGTTTTCTTCTTGTCTCCTTGCCAATTCTTTTGTCTAGTATGCTCTCCATCTGTGGCTTTTCTGCAACTGGCATCTGCTTTTTCCACTGAACCTATGACTATTCATCATTTGTTCCCACTTCCTCATCTTTGTATGGGTACAAATCTGAGACATTGAATATCGGAGAAATTCCGATCCCATCGGGCAATTCAATCTCATATGCATTTGCCCCTAATTTCTTCAAGACCCTACATGGTCCGATCTTCTTCATTTTCAATTTATTATATGTTCCTCTCGGGAACCTTTCCTTTCTTAGGTGTGCTAGAATCAAATCACCAACTTCAAATTGAAGTTGTCTCCTGTGTTGATTTGTTCTACACTTATACTCCTGGTTTGAATTCTGTAAACGCTCCTTCACCTGGCTGTGAAGTTCCTTCATTGCTTCTGCAAAATCTTCTGCACTAGCACTCCTAGTCGCATTCTGTTTTGAATCTCTCAATTCATAAATTCCCCTCAGCTGTATGCCATAGACAATGTGAAACGGACTCTGCCCTGTACTTCTGTTGATTGAATCATTATAAGAAAACTCCGCCTGTGGTAATATGTTGTCCCACTGACTGTGGTGTTCTGTCACCAGGCTCCTCAACAAGTCTCCCAGACTTTTGTTTACGACTTTTGTCTGTCCATCCGTCTGAGGATGATAAGCTGAACTGAACGACAAGTTAGTTCCCAGCCTCTTCCATAAGGTTCTCCAGAAGTGTCCCACGAATTTAGTGTCTCGATCCGAAACTATGCTCCTTGGTAAGCCGTGAAGTCGAATGACTTCTTTGAAAAACAGATTCACAATGTGAGTTGCGTCACTAGTTTTCTAACATGGAATGAAGTGTGCCATCTTGGAAAATATATCCACCACCACAAAGATTGAGTCAAATCCTCTTTGTGTTCTTGGAAAACCCAACATAAAATCCATGTTGATTGCATCCCACGACCTTTCAGGTATGGGAAATGGTTGATAAAATCCTGCATTCTGTCTCTTTCCTTTCGAATGCTAACAAATTATGCATTTATCTACAAATATTTTGACATCGCCTCGCATTCCTGGCCAAAAATATGACTCATTCATCTTTGCGAACATTTTTTCGTGACCAAAGTGTCTTGCTAATCCTCCATTGTGTTTCTCCTTCAGCAGGTTCTCCCTCATGGAGCATTTTGGAATACAAATATGATTACCTTTAAACAGTAATACTTCATGGATCATGTATTCTATCCATTGGCTTCTATCTCTGAGAATTGGATTCTCAGCTGCTTCATATGCCTCCTTAAAATTTGGATCATCTCTGTACATGTCTCTGAGATCATCAAAACCCAACGTTTTGACTTTGAACTCCTGCAATAGCAAACACTTCCTACTCAAAGCATCAACAACTTTGTTAGCAGTTCCAGAAATATGTTTAATCAAAAAAGTGAAATTTTGCATATATTCAACCCATTTAACATGTCTCTAATTCAACTTTTCTTGTTGAGTCACAAACTGTAGTGCATGATTGTCACTGTATAAGACAAACTCTTTGGGAATCAAGTAATGCCTCCATTTCTTCAATGCCTGGATGATAGCATAGAACTCCTTGTCATATGTGGAGTACTTCACCTTTGCTTCATTCAGCTTCTCATTGAAGTATGCTATCGGCCTATCCTCTTGACTCAAGACTGCCCCTATTGCAAATCCACTTGCATCGCATTTCACTTGAAATGTCTTTTGGAAATATGGCAACACCAAGATTGCTTGTTCCATAATCTTCCTCTTCAACAGATTAAAACTCTTCTCAGCCTCTTTTGTCCAGTGAAAAGATTTGTGTCTTTTCTTCACTGTGCCCATCATCGATGCACTAATTCCACTGAAATTCCTGATGAACTTCCAGTAGAAACTAGCTAATCCGTGAAAACTTCTCACCTCAAATATGTTCTTTGGTGATGGCCAATTCTTGATCACTTCCACCTTATCTGGATCCATCCTTAATTTGTCTGCAGAAATAACAAATCCCAAGTAAATGAGATCTGTCTTCATGAACGAGGATTTCTTCATGTTTATCAACAGCTTCTCCTACTGTAATTTCTGCATCACTGTAGCCAAATGCTTCAGATGCTCTGCCACTGTTTTACTGAAAATCAGTATGTCATCCAGATACACAATGACAAATTTCCTGATGAATTCTTTCAGGACTTCATTCATCAACCTCATAAAGGTACTTGGTGCATTTGTTAAGCCAAATGGCATAACAAGCCATTCATACAACCCCTCGTTAGTCTTGAAGGTTGTTTTCCATTCATCACCTTCTCTCATGCGGATTTGATGATAACCACTTTTCAAATCAATCTTCGAAAAATACTTTTCTCCACTCAAGCAATCCATCAGATCATCCATCCTTGGAAATGGAAATCTGTACCTGATGGTTATCTTGTTGATCGCCCTCGAGTCAGTGCACATACTCCAACCTCTGTCTTTCTTCGGACTGAGTACTGTTGGAACAACACATGGGCTCAAGCTTTCCTTGACCAATCCCTTGTCCAACAACTCATGGACTTGTCTTTTGACCTCTTCATTCTCTTGCGCCGTCAATCTGTACACGGCTTTATTTGGAAAACTAGCTCCTGGTATGAGATCAATATGATGGCTCACACTTCTGATCGGTTGTTACCCATGATTTTGGTCGTCATGATGATGTATTGATAATGGTGTACTCGGGCTCTTCATTAGAACTTTCTCCTGAGAAAAGTTACTTTCATCTCTTTCCAGAAATCACATTCTAGAGGAAGGTTTGCAGGTTGCTAATACATTTTCCTGTGAGAATGTATGATTCTCGCAGGCTTCCTTAAGCCAGGGTGCTGTTGACGGGCGAAATTGACCGTCTGTCAACTGGGAGAGTGGAACCGGTCCGGGGTTGTCTAAATAACCCAAGTCGTTTGGAATGGACCACCCTGACGAGTTTAACGGCTCCGTTGGCCGCTCTAAAGTCTTCTATGAAAACCAA
>SNQJ01S0057801.1:0-10017 GCA_010110895.2 Picea sitchensis
GCCTTCTACTAAACTCAGAATGAATGAAAAATGAAAGTATCCCACTAGTATAGAGAAAACCTTATGGCTTAAGTTCTCCTTCTATTCTCTCCCCCTTGTCTCTTCATTTGATTGAGCCTTTATTCCTTCTCAATAAGTTATGGTAGTTAAACTACCTTTCCTTAGTTAAGCTTAATTAGCTTAACTATTTAGTTGAGACAAGTAAATAATAATATATATAAATAAGGGTCTAATTAAATAATAACTAAATAGGTGGGACCCCTTGTGACTCTCGTTTCAATCTCTTTTAGTAGTCATCAAAACATGAAGTATAAAACCCCAAACATTTGATTCAAACATCCTCCTTGTAAATCCCATTCTCATATTAATGATCAAATATTTTAATATCAACAAAATATAACATGACTATATGAAAAAAAAAATGGCATTATATCCATATTGTCCAAAACACTGTCTAAACATGTATTTGCTGTCCAAAACATTGTCAAAACAAAAGACTTTCTTCCATAGAAAATAATATTAATCATCATTAAAACCCATATTTGTTGTGAGAGGCATTTGGCCTATTTTCATTAGTGCCCTCTTTGGATCTTTCTGTTGCAGCCTTAGGCTGATCGAAACCTTGAGGGTGGATCTCGCTGATGACATGAGAGAGATTGTCTTTGAGACGAAGACGAGAAGACACAAATTCAGAGGAATCTTTGGACGACTTGGAGGCAGTGGCCACTCCTTTTCCTTTATCTGGCTCTGTCTTGGGGACATTAGTTTTTAGCCTCTTACTTGCATGAAAAGACTGTACGAGTGATACAACATGATCAACTTAGGCATTTGGATTTATTGGCGATGGAGGAGGGGGTAATGGGAAAGACATAGTAGGCCAACCATGGAGATGAGGAGCAGGCTGATGGACAATCTCTTTCCAACCTTCATTGGAAGGTGGTTCTGGTTGCATAGAAACGTGAGGGGGAACACAGATACCATAAAAGTTTTGATGTGGTTGGAAGGGAGGACTCTCAGATCGGGGCTGGAGAATACCATGGTCAACAAGGTTGAAGAACCCAACTTGAAAGAGTTGATTTAGTTCCAGTGTATCAACATCAAAATGTATCGAAAACCGTGGCCTCCTATGGCCCTTTTGACAATTTCCTCTGCCTCTATTAACACCTCTGCCATTGCTGCCTCTGCTAAAGAAACTCATCCTGAAGCAATATTCCAAATTTTTTATGAAAAACTCTTAACAATCCATGCATCAATCTCTACCTAAATAAAATCAAAAGGTTGGTTCTATTATTCACCACATAAGCACATGCAATCCATCGATCAACATCTTAAAACTCAACAATCAATTGCCATTTGAACAAGGAGTTTTAGGGATATTGGGACGATGAGGGGATTTATAATGAGCGTAAAATGGTAGCATGGATGGGAAGCGACCCACAAATATTGTTCAAGCAAATGCAAAAGTAACAGAAACTGTATCCACATCCAATTTTCCAACACCAATCATCAACTAGCCTTTTCTTTTATTATTAATCCTTTCTCTTTTCAGAAAAAAAATGAAATTCATAATAATAGAACAAGGAATGTTTAAAATGTATTTGGGAAGGCAAGGGGCATATAATGAGCGAAAAGTGAGAGCATGGAAGGAAAAAATATGATTACTGTTCTATTGTATGCAATAGTATTAAAAAAAAAAAACATCATCACCATCATTTGCCAAAACCTTTCTCTATTCAATAAGTCAAATCCAATGCACAACTATTTCCATATTATCCAATATAAAACCCTAGAAAAGTTCCAGGACTATCAAACTGTACAACTTTAATTTCCCCTTCCTTTTCTTTTTATCAACATAGTTTTTATAAAAGACTGTTAGTAGAGTCATTCCAACAATTTAAACCAGACTACATCAAGTGCGCATGGGAGGCTGAGAACACCACATAAAGCCATCATCACAACTTTAATACTTGTTGTATAAGCAAACTGGGTTTCGAAACATCATGTGAAACTGGTGCTCATCATTTATGTTAACATCATATAACCTCAAAATCGACAAAACCCCCATGGATAAATAACAAGCGAGACAAGGCTTAATGCAAATAACCAATCTTCCCACTGTCACGTTAATCACTTTTAACATACATCAAGACCATAATTTGAATCTCTTAATTTCCATACACCAGATAAAAGAACCGAGGTTTGGGCACACGAAAGGCCGAAACATACATCAGGGATTTGCAAAAACATCATTTAACCATGTTTTTTCACAACAGACTTTCCACAGACCTCTCATGGTGGACGCAAGGAAAATATGCCCATATATTCACAAACAATTGAAAGGTAATTTGAAGGAGCTACAATTCTTCCAAAGATTGGGTACTGGCGTTAAGTAAAAAAACTGTTCTTTTGTTTCACAAAAAAATAAACCCTTGAATTTCAATGACCAGAGATGAGTGAAACCAAAAACAATTGCCATAATTATTTGCCAACAGTCATAACATAGAAGCAGTATTCATTCTGGGCATAACACAATCACATAATCCAAACAGAAGGAGTTTCGAACACTATTCTCAACTTGAAAAATTTAAATGCCAATAGGGAGGAACCTCCACTTAAATGTAATTTAAACATTCGTGATACCCACATACATCCATTTACAGTTTGGAAGCAAACATAGTCTKTAAGYAAATCTAAGAGCCAAYATCATGATTTTATTATGAGCGGAGCTATATTTCATGAACAAAGAGGTAAGAGCCATCATACATGTATGGAGAATTCCAGAAAGCCAACAAGCATGACTATTCTTTCCAAGGTCAAGCAAAATGGAGGCAGCACCATCCAAAGAAACCAACACAAATGAAAACTAGGTGAGGGTGGAGATATCGAGGTAGGGTTAGAGCGACGTCCATTTATTGCACATCGTTTCTCACATTAATTCCATCAACTATAGCCAAGTACAAGCACACCCAATACCTCCAACGCATAGTCAACATAACATTTCAATACAAAAATCAAATTTGCCTCTTTTCATTAACTGCATAAGTTTCATATGCATACTCGACACTTAGCACCAAATACATCTCATGTCCCACATACTTTTCTAGGGAAGGATTGTCACCTTATAAAATTTAACAATTGTCCATGATAATAACAATAATATCATAAGTGCAGTATGCGATAACTATAGATGGCCCATGCTTGGAGTTTGAATCAATAAGTCAAAATGTATGTGCAGTAAGAATAAACCAAGATGCTCATTAAAAAAACATTCCCCCCCTTTCATATTTAAATTAAATTAAATCACCAATACACCATCATTCATTTATTTCACATGGAAGCAGTTTCAAATTTCAAACTGTAGAATCATCTTTGCAAGGTAGCCATGAGCACAATCAAATAAAAGGGTCTTTCATCACTATTCAGATAATGGGGTCCCACATATTTAGTATATTATGAAATATATATAAGTAATAAGGAATTTCAACCCATTTGCATGCAGGGATTCCATGTTTCACTTTTGGGCATTAACAAACTAGTGACTCTACAGGGAAATCTGTTCTTAACATATTTAGAACTCAAAATGTTTGGTTTCGTAGACCAATAGAAGTTGGTGATTGAAAATGCTGAAAATAATAGTTATGAACAGGGGGAAAAATGGTTTAAGGGATGTTGTCATAGGGGCAGACCCAGGGTTCAACGCTTCAACAACGCACCAACAAAACCCTAACTATCGACCCTTTCGGCAACACCTGTGAAGTAGATGAAGTCTCACCCAAGGTAGAGGCAGGGGTGGTTGCATGAATCAAGTATATGCAACCTAGCTGGGATACAGATCTGTGATTACAATACTCTAATGAAGCACTCGACAATTACCCTTCATTAGTATTTAACCAGTATTTACTTCGCAGATAAAACCGTAATTACAGAGCAGCGCAGTATTCAACCAGATCCAACACATCTAGGCACTTAGCATATGGAAATAGATCAGATTTAGCATTCAGTCACATCACTAAGCACTAAGCTATCATATCAAGTTCATCTAGACATACATTATTGCACTAAGCATAAATCACATAAACAATACAATAACCATAGTGCACAAAGCAACCATAACATAGGATATACATGGTTCACCCTAGCGTGGGGCTATGTCCACCAAATCTTCTTCTCTTCTATTATCTTTTGTCAAGCTTCTTGAAGGCATAGAGCATCAAAACCCTACTTCACAGAGGACAAGAGATATGCGCGTACCTCGCCAGATCCTCCTTCCTTGAGTTAGGATACAACACAAAGCTTTTCACAGTCCGTGGACAAAGCACTAGAGATGACCTACACTTAGCTCTGCAAGTCTCAACATACACTAAGCACAAAGCCTCTTACAATTACTTTCACTTAGCACAATACTTAGCACCAACATCACCTCTTTACTTACATCGCCTAGCTTTCTATTTATACATTACAAAAGAGCCTAAACATGGGTAAACCCATGGGCTGACATCCCCATACCCGTTACATAAACCCTTATCCCAAAAAATGCCCTAAAAAGGGGCCAAGATCCCGCGATCTCCGCTTCGAATTGTGCTCCATCTTCGACCAGCCTGTCGAAGTCCCAAAATAGGTCAAACATGACCAAGGATCTCCAAAACTTGGTTAAGGGCCAACAACCCCCCAACACTTACCTGTGACTCATCCCAAGTCACTCTGCTCTGGGTAAATCTGCCTCAAACACCTCGAGCTTCTTTTCTAAGGCTTCCTTCTCGACAAATTCTCTAATAACTGCCTTATTCATAGGTCCCTCTAAGCCATGTTCTACCGAAGTGACTACTTGTTCTAGCTATGCTCCTCGACCTTCAATCTCCTAAAAAAGTAGGCAAGTTACATCCTGGACTGGCTAGAGCTTCTGAGTTACTTCACGACTTTGCTTTGTATGGCATGGACCTGTTGCCGAGTCGTGCACTGTTCTTGGGATCTTTTCATCCTCTCAACTACTGAAAGGAGTTTCAACTGTGCTTGTACTGTTGCTACTTTCCTCTTTGCCTCCTAGAGCTGTGACTCTAGTGTCTTTAGTTTAGGGTCCTCTGTAAGGCACTCATAATTATACACACTTCGACTGCTAAGCTGTTTACTTTCTAAGACTAATGCCTTGATTCTCTAGACTGTGCTTCAGGTGGTTTCATCCCACTGGTCTCACACTTCCTGGGGAGTGCTGGTACTGCTTGTAACTCCAATTCTGCTATCCTCTGTTGGAGCTGTTGAATGGCTTCAACAAGCTTCGCCACTTGATTCTCCACTGGGTCTTCCCTCATTTTCTCTAAGCCCGTCATAGAGAGAAGTGCTCTGTTGAATGCTTCTTTAACTCCAACCTGCTCCGCGAGAAGCTGTTCTTTCTCCTGCTAGATCTACGCTCTATCCTCTATGAACTTCGCTTGGAGGTCGTCTGTTTCCTGCTGTGTAATTCAACGTTTCTCTATGACTTCTTCTTGTGCTTGCTTCAGGGCCATTGTGGCCTATTCTTTTGGTTCCTGCATGCGACGAAGGTGAGCTTCGGTCACATTAACTATTCTGCGTAGTTGGGAAAGCTCAACTCCCAATGCTATTTCTTCTGATGGAAGGGGCGCAGTGGACACTGCTCGGATGGAGTGAAGGGCTTGCTATACCCCTCTCAGTTCTGCTTCAATTATTTCATACATGGTTTCTTGTTTCACTTCATTGCATTGTAAAATATCTTCTCAGGTATCTGAGACAACAACGATGATTAGGTCGATGTTGTCTACCATAAGTATAGTCTCCATCTTGGGCTTGCTAGCTTTGGACTTCTTCCGTGAAGAAGGCTTCGTGGGGGACACCTTTCTTTTCTTAGATGTCTCTATGTCATCAGGGGGATTCTATGGCAGTGTTACTTCGCCTTTGTTCTGCTTATCTTCTTCCCCATTGTTCTCTTCTTTGTCTACTTCGTCATAGCCTCCTCCTCTAGGCGAATCTAAAGCAGTCTCTTATGATGCACTGCTCAACTCCTGTACCTCTTCTTTATTCTTCTTTCTGCTACTGCTGGGTGCATCATACTCTTCGCGGGTGACCACCAGACTTCCAATGAGGTTGGGGTCAGACATTTCTTCCTGGTTGACTGGTATAAGGAACTCTACGAGCCATTCCTTAGTGATTTCTTTCAGGTCCTCCTCTGTGAGCTTGTAGTAGGATTGAAGCTATGCTTTAATTTTGTCTACGCGCGCAGTGATATAAATAAAATGCCTATCTGCATGGAACTTCATAAGGGACCTGATCCTGTCCAGGGTGTTCGGCATCATACGAGGGAAAGTCTCAATATCCCTCTTCAACTACATGTAATAGGTGTGGAAGACTGCGTTTGACCGCCATTGTTTCCCCATATCGCTCGAATACCAGAGCGTGGTGAACTTCACAACTAGTGGCTCGAACGGCTCAATGTCAGGGNTGAGGATCAAGAGCCAACTTAAATGGAACTCATAGCCCCGATCCTGATCTTCGTGACAATCCTGTTCTATCTGGTTGACGAGGTAACTCGCCCAGTTCATCTGTAGTCCTTCCACACATTTTCCCGTGAGGTCAATGAAGAACCCCGTGACCTACGTGGTTATGTTCTTCCTTACTAAATTACCAACGATCAACTGGTAAGCTATGCACATTGCACCATTTTGAATGGAAGCTACCTTGTAGTCTCGCTTCCCCTTCTCCACATCGCCATAGGTGTCTTTAATCTTCTGTGCCAGGGAAGGATCTGCAGCCTTCCCTGGATAAAATTCTTATGGGTCTAGTCCCTGCATGCTTAATCTGATGATCCTATGGATCAATGCCGGATAGATGATGACACGTCTATCTAGCCATAGACAACCACCATGGAAACACGACAACAGGAGTTTAACGCACACGTTAACCTCCTGGTGCCTTCCAAATTGGGTTATCTTCATTACATTTAGAATAGTGGACCTCACGATGTCCATAGTCCATGGTTGGGAGACGATATTCAACTTCTTCCCCTTCGTCTTGGTAAAATATTTGTGAGGTGCGAGCATGCCATAGCTTTTGCGGTCTCCTAAATTATAGTCACTGATCTTCAAGGTCGGAATCCTCTCCAACTGTGGTCTGATTGCACATAATCCCTTCGGGAGGTACACAGTGATGACTGTGTAGTTGAAGTCCCTCAGGACAATATCATGACTCACCACACCGACCAGAGGTGGGATGTAGTCGGGCAAGATCGACGGGATTAGCTTCACATTCACCAAGTCATCATGATGCTTAGTTATTTTCTCGGTCGTAGCTCGAGATGGTCCAGATCCACGAGCAGTTGACGGGGAGACTTGCACTCCTCTCGTTGATGAGGCTTGAACTCCTATGGACATCACCTTTTCAGCCATGAGGTCGATTAGAATTTCTTCAATGGATTTTTCTACTGCACTAATTTCATCCGACATACACGCTCGAGATCAGGTATATCAGGTTGGTGATCAAACAATCACTGTAATAGAACGGGTGGGGAAGACTCAATAAACACAATGCGATAATAGTCAGATCTCTGTGGGTTCAAAGAATCACAAAAGTTTTCTCAGTGCAACGTTCGACGGGATAAATAAACAATGTCGTAAAAATTTCTTCTAATGGGATGAAAAAGCCTTAATCAATGCAATTCCATCCGTTATGGCGCCGTCCCAACAGACCAATGGAAAGATTTCGGGCCATAACTGCTTTCCTAACCGTTCGAGAGCATTGGTCTAACGGTCATAATGCCTCCAATGACCATATTTCTCTGCCATGGCGAAGTGCTAATCTGTGCTATACTGATATTTCGATGAAGTCCAAGTTCTAAAAACCTTCCTTCTGTGAAGTCTTCTCTGGAACTTCTTGCAATTTTTCTAACTTTGCTTTCTTCTTGGTGAGATTTCTAGCCTTCTTTCCTGTAATCTGAGTTGCTGGTTTCCTCTTTCTGTTATTGTGCTTATCTTCTCTTGGCATAGTAACTTTGCGCTGCTGCAGATCGTTCAAGTGTTCTGAGAATAATACTTCTTCTTTTTCTGGAGTAGGTGCTCTACTCTCTTGTACAGACAGGTGTTTCACATCTTCCCATGTTCTGTCAGCTTCGACATCCAAGTCTATGATCCTTAGTAGCTTCAAATTGTTTTCTAATTCCTCTATCAAGTGTGCTATTCTCCTAGTCATGAAATCCTTTAATTCTTGCTTTTTCTGTTCCAGGGCTTCCTCTTCTTTTCTTCGAATCTGATCTTTCTCAATCTAGGTTTTTCCTAGCAACATAGCAAATGGGGTGCTGTTCTCAATAAATTTAATGACCTCAAATTCTTCCTCTGTCGGAGTTCCATGAGCACTCATAGATGTCTGGGTAAGTCTTCCACATAGGGTTATTAACTTTCCTCTAAATAATCCTATTCCTCCTAAAGAAGGGACCATAGTAGGCTTTCCCACAATTTCCCAAGTTCTTTCTGTCATGATATTCACCTGTGATTTCTTTCTGGAGGTGATTCCACTGGCGGAAAAATCCAGATCTAAAGTTTTCATGGTGAATCCAATCAAGCTTCAAATGTGATTCAAATATTCCACTTGAGAATGAGACCTGTTGACAGAGATATGGAAGAGAAGCATGGGAAAATAAGGTACTCGAGCTTAAGTTTAGTTCAAGAAGTACTTTTCTATTTTATCAATATCTTCTTGTCCTTTCCGGAGTTTTTCAAAAGAATATTTCTTCACTTACTACGTTGAAATGAATCCCGGAGATCTACCCTTGTATATCCTTCATTGCAAATTGTATGTATACCTCCTTCTTGTATAGCCGATATTCACCAAGCTCCTTCCTCTAAACCATATGATGTTCATGATCATTCTTGTGAGCTTAATGAAACCAAAGCTAAGTTTGTACCTTCTGTTCTTAATCCTGTACCCTCTAAGAATCAAGAAATATACAATCCTCTTAAATTGCCTTCCATCCTTCATGACTTTCCTCTGGAACATTATAAGTACCTTCCTAGGTTCGATGGAGAGCTCGATGGACATTCAGCTGAAAAACATATTCAAATATTTGAGCATTTTATAGATCTTTTTGAGATTGAACATGATGATGTGTCTATGAGGGCCTTTTCTCAGTCCTTGCAAGGAGATGCCAAAGCACGGTTCAGACATTTGCATCCTCAATCGATTAGCTCGTGGAATGAATTGAGGGAAGCTTTCTGTAGATTTTGGGGTGAGAGAAAGTCATGGAATCTACTCCTTTCAGAGTGTTATTCCATGAGAATAATGAAAGATGAAACCATATCAAATTTCAATAGGAGGTTTGCTAGTCTTTCTTATAAACTGCCTAAAGAAGTCCAACCTCCTGAAACTACTGCCATGCTCCATTATGTGACAACCTTTCAATCATACTTATCTTTCATTCTGATGGAGAGGAATTCTATGTATTTGCAACAGATGTTAAACAATGCTCAGGAAGTTGCAGACAACATTCAAGCATGTAAGGAGCTGCAAAATCAGATTTTGGATGAGAAATTGAAAGCTAAGGAACCAGAGACTGTGCATAATATGCAAGAGGCTGATTGTGTCATAAGTTTTCCTGAAGGATGTCATGAGGATGTGTTTGCAAAGAATGATGATCAGCTTGAAGAACAAGCTACTCTCCCGAATTGCTTTGATATTGATTTAAATTTAGATCCATGCCATCATGATCTAGAAACCGACTATTTTATGTATACATTTGTGGATGGCCATGAATGTGAATTTGCAGATCAACTTGCAGAAGAATAAGTTGTTGCCTCAATTTTCATGTTTGATGACATTACAGAGGTTTTTGGTGAACCCAGGTATGACGGGTACAATGATTCTTATGAGGTTGACTCTTCAGAACAAGTAGTTTCACTTTTTGAATCTGAAAATGATTGTTTTCAACAACCCAAAGAAATTGGCAAATGTGCATATGAGAACAGTGAAGAAAATGAAGAAAGTTTTGAATTAGAGGAAAGAACTTTGCCATTGTGTTTT
>SNQJ01S0057801.1:10027-22002 GCA_010110895.2 Picea sitchensis
AAAACACAATGGCAAAGTTCTTTCCTCTAATTCAAAACTTTCTTCATTTTCTTCACTGTTCTCATATGCACATTTGCCAATTTCTTTGGGTTGTTGAAAACAATCATTTTCAGATTCAAAAAGTGAAACTACTTGTTCTGAAGAGTCAACCTCATAAGAATCATTGTACCCGTCATACCTGGGTTCACCAAAAACCTCTGTAATGTCATCAAACATGAAAATTGAGGCAACAACTTATTCTTCTGCAAGTTGATCTGCAAATTCACATTCATGGCCATCCACAAATGTATACATAAAATAGTCGGTTTCTAGATCATGATGGCATGGATCTAAATTTAAATCAATATCAAAGCAATTCGGGAGAGTAGCTTGTTCTTCAAGCTGATCATCATTCTTTGCAAACACATCCTCATGACATCCTTCAGGAAAACTTATGACACAATCAGCCTCTTGCATATTATGCACAGTCTCTGGTTCCTTAGCTTTCAATTTCTCATCCAAAATATGATTTTGCAGCTCCTTACATGCTTGAATGTTGTCTGCAACTTCCTGAGCATTGTTTAACATCTATTGCAAATACATAGAATTCCTCTCCATCAGAATGAAAGATAAGTTTGATTGAAAGGTCGTCACATAATGGAGCATGGCAGCAGTTTCAGGAGGTTGGACTTCTTTAGGCAGTTTATAATAAAGACTAGCAAACCTCCTATTGAAATTTGAGATGGTTTCATATTTCATTCTTCGCATGGCATAACACTCTGAAAGGAGTTGATTCCATGACTTTCTCTCACCCCAAAATCTACATAAAGCTTCCCTCAATTCATTCCACGAGCTAATCGATTGAGGATGCAAATGTTTGAACCGTGCTTTGGCATCTCCTTGTGAGGACTGAGAAAAGGCCCTCATAGACACATCATCATGTTCAATCTCAAAAAGATCTATAAAATGCTCAAAGATTTGAATATGTTTTTCATCTGAATGTCCATCGAGCTCTCCATCGAACCTAGGAAGGTACTTATAATGTTTCAGAGGAAAGTCATGAAGGATGGAAGGCAATTTAAGAGGATTGTATCTTTCTTGAATCTTAGAGGGTACAGGATTAAGAAAAGAAGGTACAAGCTTAGATTTGGTTTCATTAAGCTCACAAGAATGATCATGAACATCATATGATTCAGAGGAAGGAGCTTGGTGAATATCGGCTATACAAGAAGGAGGTATACATACAATTTGCAATGAAGGATATACAAGGGTAGATCTTTGGGATTCATTTCAACGTAGTAAGTGAAGAAATATTCTTTTGAAAAACTTAGGAAAGGACAAGAAGATATTGATAAAACAGAAAAGTACTTCTTGAACTAAACTTAAGCTCGAGTACCTTATTTTCCCATGCTTCTCTTCCATATCTCTGTCAACAGGTCTCATTCTCCAGTGGAGTCTTTGAATCGCATTTGAAGCTTGATTGGATTCACCATGAAAACTTTAGCTCTGGATTCTTCCGCCAGTGGAATCACCTCCAAACTGATTTTCTGATGTGTGGATTTGCCAGAGCAGAAATACAGCTAGTATGTGCCTAAGTGTTTTCTGCTCTCAGACCTTAGAACAAAACAATGTCGTTCTTCCCAGGGAAAGTTTCATTCAATTCTATCCCCGGCAACGACACCAGAATGTTAGGACTCCGTAAATTCGTTCGGCTGATAAATAGACGACGAAGGTAACTTTTTCAACCAACTTTCAGACCCGAAACTAGCCTTTCAGATCTGGAGAGGGCTCTCTCGGAAATGGCACGGTCTCCGCGCAAGATATGGATATGAAAACAATGGCTAGATTTAACACCGATGATACAATGGTTTCTTGTTATATTGGCGCAGAAAGGTAAGATTTGGGCTATGGGGTCAATCTAAGGAAGAGACAGGACAAATGACTCAATGACTGGATTTGAGAGGACAAGGCTAGGCGAGCAACAGCCTTCAGTCTAAAAATGTAATGTGTGGCGGGGGAAATTACAGGAAGTCACTCAGGAGCACCACTGTGGACGAATTCGGAGTTAGCTTTAGAAGAAAACATTTTGTCTAAGTGGCGAGAACAAGGGGCGTTATACAGCAAATCCGCAGGTTAGATAATTCGTTCAAAGTAGACAGAAAGAGATATGAAATAAAGATAACAGGAAATCACATATGCAGAGAAAGAAGAACAATACATCCAACTATTACAACTAGAATCTTTTCATCAAATCACAAGACCTTTGCATTAAATTCTGGTCAAAAACTTCAGATTACATACAATAGCAGTCATCTACCCAATTTCCCAACCAACCTTGTTTACATGAAAATGATCCCCATATATAGAAATCTAATGTCACCCTTGGTTGCTAGGGTCGAACTACTCCCTTCTAGAATCATGGATTCGTTTTCTTTGAAAGAGAGCAATAACTTCAATCGATATACTAAAAATAGGAAACCTGAATTTTCCAAATCATAATCGTAACCGAGATATTCTTTACAATCATAAATCATGATCGACATTAGACCCTATGGTTTTGATAATTCATCATTTTCACTGCTGGAAACTTTGTCATCCCTGCACAACAAGTCTGCTACACAACAGTAACCTACAGCAAAAATGCAGAAAAATGCGCATCAAACTGGTAAAATAAGCGTGAAATATGACATCGTATATAACTGATAAAAAACCATTTTTAGAAAATGAGAGAGGTTTGTGTAGATAAGATTGTTATAAAGAAAAAACTCTCTTGTTTTCTTTAAATTTATCTCCATATTGCCGGAATACGTGTCGCAAAAACATGTCTCGGACAGGAAATCACAAAAACTGAAAACTAGGGCTCAAAGATTCCTTCGAATATCCCAATCTGTGACACATTTTACAAATCTGAGATATTTTTTTATTACTTGGTTTGTCCTCGACAAAAACCTCTTGGGGATTTTCAAAATTCCTCTCCAGTCAGTCAGAAATTGATCTTGAAGTTGACCACTAAACCATTAATTTTTCACAGTGCGACCAGTAGCCTTTGCGCGGGAAAATACACTGCGCGATAGCCCACTGCGCGACAACGTCCTATGCACGACAACCTTCTTTGCACGACAACATCCTCTACGCAACAACATCCTCTACGTGACGACATTCTCTGCGCGATGAAATCCACTGCGCGGCGGAAATCCATTGTGCGACGAAATCCACTGTGTGACGAAATCCTTTGCGCGGTGAAGTGATCTGCGCATCACGTAGAAAATTTTGCAGCGCGCAGTTGCAAATGGAAATAGAACAAATAAATTTTAAGCTTCCTTTTTAAACTGACCCTTGGAGATGTTAGATGTTGTCAGTCATAAAAACAATATGGGTGATAACATGCATGGCTTTCCAAATTGTTGACAAACCTATAACCTTAGCTATGAAAAACCTGGTGCTGACACTATGGACCATGAAGTTATAGATTTCCCTAGAATGATTGCTAAAGTTGAAAATATGAATATGAGACAACAAAACCATGAGAAAGGCCAAGAGACTAAGACTATGCCAGAACCCCGGAAAGAATCAGAGACTGTATTATTACAGATGAAAGAAACCTTGAATTACCACAGAGACATTAGTTTAATATATATCTTCAAAGAGAAAGAGTGCATAGAAACAAGAATAGGGAACTTTGACATATATTGTGTTCTGGATGAGGAATCACAGGTGAATATTATGACAGAAAGAACTTGGGAAATTGTGGGAAAGCCTACTATGGTCCCTTCTTTAGGAGGAATAGGATTATTTAGAGGAAAGTTAATAACCCTATGTGGAAGACTTACCCAGACATCTATGAGTGCTCATGGAACTCCGACAGAGGAAGAATTTGAGGTCATTAAATTTATTGAGAACAGCACCCCATTTGCTATGTTGCTAGGAAAAACCTAGATTGAGAAAGATCAGATTCGAAGAAAAGAAGAGGAAGCCCTGGAACAGAAAAAGCAAGAATTAAAGGATTTCATGACTAGGAGAATAGCACACTTGATAGAGGAATTAGAAAACAAGTTGAAGCTACTAAGGATCATAGACTTGGATGTCGAAGCTGACAGAACATGGGAAGATGTGAAACACCTGTCTGTACAAGAGAGTAGAGCACCTACTCCAGAAAAAGAATAAGTATTATTCTCAGAACACTTGAACGATCTGCAGCAGCACGAAGTTACTATGCCAAGAGAAGATAAGCACAACAATGGAAAGAGGAAACCAGCAACTCAGATTACAGGAAAGAAGGCTAGAAATCTCACCAAGAAGAAAGCAAAGTTAGAAAAATTGCAAGAAGTTCCAGAGAAGACTTCGCAGAAGGAAGGTTTTTAGAACTTGGACTTCGTCGAAATATCAGTATAGCACAGATTGACACTTCGCCATGGGAGAGAAATATGGTCGTTGGAGGCATTATGACCATTATACCAATGCTCCCGAATGGTTAGGAAAGAAGTTATGGCCCGAAAGATTTCCATTGGTCTGTTGGGACGGTGCCATAACGGATGGAATTGCATTGATTAAGGCTTTTTCAGCCCGTTGGAAGAAACCGTTACGACATTGTTTATTTATCCCGTCGAACGTTGCACTGAGAAAAAATTTGTGATTCTTTGAACCCACAGAGATCTGATTATTATCGCATTGTGTTTATTGAGTCTTCCCCACCCATTCTATTACAGTGAGTGTTTGATCACCGACCTGATATACCTGATCTCGAGCGTGTATGTCGGATGAAATTAGTGCGTAGAAAAGTCCGTTGAAGAAATTATAATCGACCTCATGGCTGAAAAGGTGATTTCCGTAGGAGTTCAAGCCTCATCGACGAGAGGAGTGCAAGTCTCCCCGTCAACTTCTAGTGGATCTGGACCATCTCGAGCTACGACCGAGAAAAGAACTAAGCATTGTGATGACTTGGTGAATGTGAAGCTAATACCGTCGATCTTGCCCAAGTACATCCCACCCCTGGCCGGTGTGGTGAGTCATGATAGTGTCCTGAGGGACTTCAACTACACATTCATCACTGCGTACCTCCCGAAGGGATTACGTGCAGTCAGACCACAGTTGGAGAGGATTTTGACCTTGAAGATCAGTGACTATAATTTAGGAGACCGCAAAAGCTATGGCATGCTCGCACCTCACAAATATTTGACCAAGACGAAGGGGAAGAAGTTGAATATCGTCTCCCAACCATGGACTATGGACATCGTGAGGTCCACTATTCTAAATGTAATTAAGATACCCCACTTTGGAAGGCACCAGGAGGTTAACGTGTGCGTTAAACTCCTGTTGTCGAGTTTCCATGGTGGTTGTCTATGGCTAGACAGACGTGTCATCATCTATCCAGCATTGATCCATAGGATCATCAGATTAAGCATGCAGGGACCAGACCCACAAGAATTTTATCCAGGGAAGGCTGCAGATCCTGCCCTGACACAGAAGATTAAAGACACCTATGGCGATGTGGAGAAGGGGAAGCGAGGCTACAAGGTAGCTTCCATTCATAATGGTGTAGTGTGCCTATCTTACCAGTTGATCGTTGGTAATTTAGTAAGGAAGAACATACCCACGTAGGTCACGGCGTTCGTCATTGACCTCGTGGGAAAATGCGTGGAACGACTACAGATGAACTGGGCGAGTTACCTCATCAACCAGTTAGAACAAGACTGTCACGAATCTTGGGATCGTGGCTATGAGTTCCATTTCAGTTGGCTCCTGATCCTCATCGTGTTCATTGCTTGGGAAATTTCAAATGGAGTGACCTTCCCTGACATTGAGACGTTCGAGCCACTAGTTGTGAAGTTCACCACGCTCTGGTATTCGAGCGATATGGGGAAACAATGGCGGTCAAACGCAGTCTTCCAAACCTATTACCTGTAGTTGAAGAGGGATATTGAGTCTTTCCCTCATATGACGTCAAACACCCTAGACAGGTTCAGGCCCCTTATGAAGTTCCACGCAGATAGGAATTTTATTTATATCACTGCGCGTGTAGATGAAATTAAAGCAGAGCTTCAATCCTACTACAATCTCACAGAGGAGGACCTGGAAGAAATCACTAAGGAATGGCTCGTAGAGTTCCTTATAACAGTCAACCAGGTAGAACCGTCCGACCCCGACCTCATTAGAAGTCTGGTGGTCACCCGCGAAGAGTATGATGCACCCAGCAGTAGCAGAAAGAAGAAGAAATAAGAGGTACAGGAGATGAGCAGTGCATCATAAGAGACTTCTTTAGATTCGCCTAGAGGAGGAGGTGATGACGAAGTAGACAAAGAAGAGAAAAATGGGGAAGAAGATAAGCAGAACAAAGGCGAAGTAACACCGCCACAGAATCCCCCTGATGACATAGAGACATCTAAGAAAAGAAATCTTTCCCCCACGAAACCTTCTTCGTGGAAGAAGTCCAAATCTAGCAAGCCCAAGATGGAGACTATACTCATGGTAGACAACATCGACCTAATCATCGTTGTTGTCTCAGATACCTGAGAAGATATTTTACAATGCAATGAAGCAAAACAAGAAACCATGTATGAAAGAATTGAAGCAAAACTGAGAGGGGTACAACAAGCCCTTCACTCCAGCCGAGCAGTGTCCATTGCACCCCTGGCATCAGAAGAAATAGCGTTGGGAGATGAGATTGCCCAACTGCGCAGAATAGTTGATGTGACCAAAGCTCACCTTCGTCGCGTGCAGGAACCAAAAGAATAGGTCACAATGGCCCTGAAGCAAGCACAAGAAGAAGTCATAGAGAAACGTTGAATTACACAGCAGGAAACAGATGACCTCCAAGTGAAGTTCATAGAGGATAGAGCGTAGATCCAGCATGAGAAAGAACAGCTTCTCGCGGAACAGGTTGGAGTTAAAGAAGCATTCAACAGAGCACTTCTCTCTATGACGGGCTTAGAGAAAATGAGGGAAGACCCAGTGGAGAATCAAGTGGCGAAGATTGCTGAAGCCATTCAACAGCTCCAACAGAGGATAGCAGAATTGGAGTTACAAGCAGTACCAACACTCCCCAGGAAGTGCGAGACCAGTGGGATGAAACCACCTGAAGCACAGTCTAGAGAATCAAGGCATTAGCCTTAGAAAGTAAACAGCTTAGCAGTCGAAGTGTGCAGAATTATGAGTGCCTTACAGAGGACCCTAAACTAAAGACACTGGAGTCACAGCTCTAGGAGGCAAAGCAGCAAGCAGCAACAGTACAAGCACAGTTGAAACTCCTTTCAGCAGTTGAGAGGATGAAAATATCCCAAGAATAGTGCACGACTCGGAAACAAGTCCATGCCATACAAAGCAAAGCATGGAAGTAACTCAGAAGCTCCAGCCAGTCCAGGATGTAGCTTGCCTACTTTTTGAGGAGATTGAAGGTCGAGGAGCATAGCTGGAACAAGTAGTCACTTCGGTAGAACATCACTTAGAGGGACCTGTGAATAAGGCAGTTATTAGAGAATTTGTCGAGAAGGAGGCCTTAGAGAAGAAGCTCGAGGTGTTTGAGGCAGATTTACCCAGAGCAGAGTGACTTGGGATGAGTCACGGGTAAGTGTTGGGGGGTTGTTGGCCCTTAACCAAGTTTTGGAGATCCTTGGTCATGTTTGACCTATTTTGGGACTTCGATAGGCTGGTCGAAGATGGAGCACAATTCAAAGCGAAGATCGCGGGATCTCGGCCCCTTTTTAGGGCATTTTTTGGGATAAGGGTTTATGTAACGGGTATGGGGATGTCAGTCCATGGGTTTACCCATGTTTAGGCTCTTTTGTAATGTATAAATAGAAAGTTAGGCGATGTAAGTAAAGAGGTGATGTTGGTGCTAAGTATTGTATTAAGTAAGTATGGTTATTGTATTGTATTAAGTAAGGAAGAGGTGATGTTGATGTAAGTATGGTTATTGTATTGTTTATGTGATTTATGCTTAGTGCAATAATGTATGTCTAGATGAATTTGATATGATAGCTTAGTGCTTAGTGATGTGACTGAATGCTAAATATGATCTATTTCCATATGCTAAGTGCCTAGATGTGTTGGATCTGGTTGAATACTGCGCTGCTCTGTAATTACGGTTTTATCTGCGAAGTAAATACTGGTTAAATACTAATGAAGGGTAATTTTTGAGTGCTTCGTTAGAGGATTGTAATCATAGATATGTGTACCAACTAGGTTGCAGATACTTGATTCATGCAACCACCCCTGCCTCTACCTTGGGTGAGACTTCATCTACTTCACAGGTGTTGCCAAAAGGGTCGATAGTTAGGGTTTTGTTGGTGCGTTGTTGAAGCGTTGAACCCCGGGTCTGCCCCTATGACAACATCCCTTAAACCATTTTTCCCCTTATTTCATAAATATTATTTTCAGCATTTTCAATCACCAACTTCTATTGGTCTACGAAACCAAACATTTTGAGTTCTAAATATGTTAAGAACAGATTTCCCTCTAGAGTCACCAGTTTGTTAATGCCCAAAAGTGCAACATGGAATCCCTGCATGCAAATGGGTTGCAATTCCTTATTACTTATATATATTTCATAATATACTAAATATGTGGGACCCCATTATCTGAATAGTGATGAAAGACCCTTTTATTTGATTGTGCTCATGGCTACCTTGCAAAGATGATTCTACAGTTTGAAATTTGAAATTGCTTCCGTGTGAAATAAATGAATGATGGTGTACTGGTGATTTAATTTAATTTAAAGATTAAAGGGGGGGAATGTTGTTTTAATGAGCATCTTGGTTTATTCTTACTGCACATACATTTTGACTTATTGATTCAAACTCCAAGCATGGGCCATCTATAGTTATGGTATACTGCACTTATGATATTATTGTTATTATCATGGACAATTGTTAAGTTTTATAAGGTGACAATCCTTCCCTAGAAAAGTATGTGGGACATGAGATGTATTTGGTGCTAAGTGTCGAGTATGCATATGAAACTTATGAGGTTAATGAAAAGAGGCAAATTTGATTTTTGTATTGAAATGTTATGTTGACTACGCGTTGGAGGTATTGGGTGTGCTTGTACTTGGCTATAGTTGATGGAATTAATGTGAGAAACGATGTGCAATTACTGCACGTCGCTCTAACCCTACCTCGATATCGCCACCCTCACTTGGTTTTCATTTGTGTTGGTTTCTTTGGATGGTGATGCCTCCATTTTGCTTGACCTTGGAAAGAATAGTCATGCTTGTTGGCTTTCTGGAATTCTCCATACATGTATGATGGCTCTTACCTCTTTGTTCATGAAATATAGCTCCGCTCATAATAAAATCATGATGTTGGCTCTTAGATTTACTTAAAGACTATGTTTGCTTCCAAACTGTAAATGGATGTATGTGGGTATCACGAATGTTTAAATTACATTTAAGTGGAGGTTCCTCCCTATTGGCATTTAAATTTTTCAAGTTGAGAATAGTGTTCGAAACTCCTTCTGTTTGGATTATGTGATTGTGTTATGCCCAGAATGAATACTGCTTCTATGTTATGACTGTTGGCAAATAATTATGGCAATTGTTTTTGGTTTCACTCATCTCTGGTCATTGAAATTCAAGGGTTTATTTTTTTGTGAAACAAAAGAACAGTTTTTTTACTTAACGCCAGTACCCAATCTTTGGAAGAATTGTAGCTCCTTCAAATTACCTTTCAATTGTTTGTGAATATATGGGCATATTTTCCTTGCGTCCACCATGAGAGGTCTGTGGAAAGTCTGTTGTGAAAAAACATGGTTAAATGATGTTTTTGCAAATCCCTGATGTATGTTTCGGCCTTTCGTGTGCCCAAACCTCGGTTCTTTTATCTGGTGTATGGAAATTAAGAGATTCAAATTATGGTCTTGATGTATGTTAAAAGTGATTAACGTGACAGTGGGAAGATTGGTTATTTGCATTAAGCCTTGTCTCGCTTGTTATTTATCCATGGGGGTTTTGTCGATTTTGAGGTTATATGATGTTAACATAAATGATGAGCACCAGTTTCACATGATGTTTCGAAACCCAGTTTGCTTATACAACAAGTATTAAAGTTGTGATGATGGCTTTATGTGGTGTTCTCAGCCTCCCATGCGCACTTGATGTAGTCTGGTTTAAATTGTTGGAATGACTCTACTAACAGTCTTTTATAAAAACTATGTTGATAAAAAGAAAAGGAAGGGGAAATTAAAGTTGTACAGTTTGATAGTCCTGGAACTTTTCTAGGGTTTTATATTGGATAATATGGAAATAGTTGTGCATTGGATTTGACTTATTGAATAGAGAAAGGTTTTGGCAAATGATGGTGATGATGTTTTTTTTTTTTAATACTATTGCATACAATAGAACAGTAATCATATTTTTTCCTTCCATGCTCTCACTTTTCGCTCATTATATGCCCCTTGCCTTCCCAAATACATTTTAAACATTCCTTGTTCTATTATTATGAATTTCATTTTTTTTCTGAAAAGAGAAAGGATTAATAATAAAAGAAAAGGCTAGTTGATGATTGGTGTTGGAAAATTGGATGTGGATACAGTTTCTGTTACTTTTGCATTTGCTTGAACAATATTTGTGGGTCGCTTCCCATCCATGCTACCATTTTACGCTCATTATAAATCCCCTCATCGTCCCAATATCCCTAAAACTCCTTGTTCAAATGGCAATTGATTGTTGAGTTTTAAGATGTTGATCGATGGATTGCATGTGCTTATGTGGTGAATAATAGAACCAACCTTTTGATTTTATTTAGGTAGAGATTGATGCATGGATTGTTAAGAGTTTTTCATAAAAAATTTGGAATATTGCTTCAGGATGAGTTTCTTTAGCAGAGGCAGCAATGGCAGAGGTGTTAATAGAGGCAGAGGAAATTGTCAAAAGGGCCATAGGAGGCCACGGTTTTCGATACATTTTGATGTTGATACACTGGAACTAAATCAACTCTTTCAAGTTGGGTTCTTCAACCTTGTTGACCATGGTATTCTCCAGCCCCGATCTGAGAGTCCTCCCTTCCAACCACATCAAAACTTTTATGGTATCTGTGTTCCCCCTCACGTTTCTATGCAACCAGAACCACCTTCCAATGAAGGTTGGAAAGAGATTGTCCATCAGCCTGCTCCTCATCTCCATGGTTGGCCTACTATGTCTTTCCCATTACCCCCTCCTCCATCGCCAATAAATCCAAATGCCTAAGTTGATCATGTTGTATCACTCGTACAGTCTTTTCATGCAAGTAAGAGGCTAAAAACTAATGTCCCCAAGACAGAGCCAGATAAAGGAAAAGGAGTGGCCACTGCCTCCAAGTCGTCCAAAGATTCCTCTGAATTTGTGTCTTCTCGTCTTCGTCTCAAAGACAATCTCTCTCATGTCATCAGCGAGATCCACCCTCAAGGTTTCGATCAGCCTAAGGCTGCAACAGAAAGATCCAAAGAGGGCACTAATGAAAATAGGCCAAATGCCTCTCACAACAAATATGGGTTTTAATGATGATTAATATTATTTTCTATGGAAGAAAGTCTTTTGTTTTGACAATGTTTTGGACAGCAAATACATGTTTAGACAGTGTTTTGGACAATATGGATATAATGCCATTTTTTTTTTCATATAGTCATGTTATATTTTGTTGATATTAAAATATTTGATCATTAATATGAGAATGGGATTTACAAGGAGGATGTTTGAATCAAATGTTTGGGGTTTTATACTTCATGTTTTGATGACTACTAAAAGAGATTGAAACGAGAGTCACAAGGGGTCCCACCTATTTAGTTATTATTTAATTAGACCCTTATTTATATATATTATTATTTACTTGTCTCAACTAAATAGTTAAGCTAATTAAGCTTAACTAAGGAAAGGTAGTTTAACTACCATAACTTATTGAGAAGGAATAAAGGCTCAATCAAATGAAGAGACAAGGGGGAGAGAATAGAAGGAGAACTTAAGCCATAAGGTTTTCTCTATACTAGTGGGATACTTTCATTTTTCATTCATTCTGAGTTTAGTAGAAGGC
>SNQJ01S0057801.1:40307-53390 GCA_010110895.2 Picea sitchensis
AAGCCTATGATGCCACAGTGTTGTATCCACTCCTGTAGAAGCTAAAGAGATAGAAGATTCAGTATTACCAGTACATAAATACAATGTACCTACCTTCTCTCCTTTTGTTATCACCAATGATCCTTTTGTGAACTTCCACACCTTATCTGTAATTATGGATACACAACCTTCACTTTCCAGCTACCCAGTTGAAATTGGATTTTTCCTTAGATCTAGAGCATGTCTTACATCTTTGAACAACCATTTGTTTCCATTGCTTTGCTTTAATTTTACCTTTCCCATTCCAACAAATTTTCATGGTGCATCATCACCCAAATGAACCTGTCTAAAATCACCTTGAACATAATATAGAAAATGTTTCCTAAGGGGTGTGGCATGAAATGAAGCCCCTGAATATACTACCCACGACTCAGAAATATTGTCTACAGAAAGAATCAAAGCATCTTGTAACACATCACCTGTTACATTTGCTTCCTGATTTTTCTTTTGTTGTCCATCTCTTTGTTTCTTTGGAGCTCTACAATCTTTCTTCAGATGTCCTTTCTTCCCACAATTCCAGCACTCTATCTTTCCAAATCTAGATTTGGATATGCCCTTCCTAGAATTCCCGCAGTTCCCTGAGCCCTTTCCTCTATCCTTTTGTCTTCCCTTGTTCTCCATGTTTAACGCATTACATGATTTCTCACCTGTGATTTTCCGTCGCATTTCCTCACTAAGGATAACACCAACAACATCATAAAATTTTAAAGTACTTGGACCAAAGACAGAGTTACTTACATCCATGACCAAGCCATTCTAACTTTATGGCAGTGAGCACAAGATTAGAAGAGCCCTGACCTCATCATCAACATCCACTTTTACATAAATTTGTTGAATAATAACTGTATTAAATTCATTTAAATGATCTGCAACAAACCCACCTTCTGACATCTTCATATTAAATAATACCTTCATTAGAAATACCTTATTAGACTTCGAGGGTTTTTCATACAATTTATATGATGCATCCAACAGCTCCTTCTTTGTCTTTTCTTTCAAAATATTGAAAGCCACCGACGCTACCAAGCTCAGTCGTATCATTCCTAGTGCCTTTCTGTCAAGAACCTCCCATTCTTCATCCTTCATGGCCATTGGCTTCTTTTCTATTCCACCCAATGGTAGGAATAGATCATTTTGATATAAATAATCTTCCATATGCATCTTCCATAATTGGTAGTTTTCGCCATTAAATTTATCGACCCTAAACTTTTCATCTTCTTCCATTGCTCCTACTCGAACCAGGAACCCTCTTTTCCTGCGAGTTACCTTTTGCTTTGATACCAGTTGTTAGAAAAACAGGGTTGCGGAGCAATAAAATAAAACAAATGCGAAAATAAAACATAGAAGATACACAATACAATAATACACAGATATACGTGGTTCACCCAGTGTGGGCTATGTCCACCAGAGAAATTGTCAGGTCATTCCTTTATTATTATCCATCAAATGAAGGGATACAACCTACAACACACCCATTGTAACTTCTTCTTCTTTCTCTCACGGTCTCCTCACTCAAAATACAATATTCACAATGATACATAGCCACAATACATTTCCCTCATAAAAGAGGGTTTCCTTCTAGGGAAAAAAACCCTAACATAACTTCTATCATCAGATATGCGACCTTATAATGAATGGTCCATATTTACTATGAAATTACAATATACATTTACAAGGCAATTGTTACTTTGGGGGATTCACCCCCAAACCCCCACAGGGGGGGTAACTCTGCACTGCACTCCCCCGTGTGGAGGAGTGTACATTATTCGAGGGTGTAAAGTCTTCATGGGGTATAAACATGGTTGAAAACAAATACCTCTGAATCAGGAAGATAATCAAGCTCCACAACCAACACTAAATTCCAAAAATTATGGCTAGGTCCTTTCAAAATAGCTTTTATCCTAAGCACAATCTCATACCTTCTAAAGGATTTGGAGGAGTGATTGTTCTCTTACAGTACTAATGGTTCCCACTTGAAATGTTATGTGGAACCAGCTTGATCATTAATGTGTGTGTAAACATGATTGTTGTATATAGTCTTTTGTCTTATTGTTTTTTTTTTTACTTTGGTTTGTTGAGTTTTTAATTTATGTCATTTCCTTCTCATAATAATCAGAAATAAAGCCTAGATCAGTTTTCCCTTAACAATTTCATTCTATAAATATTTTCATCGATGAAAAATAAGATACATACAGCTATCACAATGTCCTCCTTTCAAACATCGTTGAAATAGCTTTTTGCTTTCAATACTGTTGTAGGATAGTTGATTTTGTCTTCTTCCTTTTTTATGTTATCCCTTTCTTCCCTCCATCATGAGATTCAGAAGCATATAAAAAGTATTCTCCTTGAAAGTCTAAAAAACATTATTTGTTACATCTTTTTCAAATGTTATGCATATAGGACCAACTCCCCTCATACATATCACTTTTCATAAGTTATTCCCTGAAGTCATGTCTCATTATTTCCCTTGTTGGCCCTTGACCAAGTTTTGGAGATCCTTGGTCATGTTTGACCTATTTTGGGACTTCGACAGGCTGGTTGAAGGTGGAGCGCAAGTCGAAGCAGAGATCATGGGATCTCGGCCCCTTTTTAGGGCATTTTTGGGATTAGGGTTTATGTAATGGGTATGGGGATGTCAGCCCATGGGCTTACCCATGTTTAGGCCCTTTTGTAATGTATAAATAGAAATCTAGGCGATGTAAGTAAAGAGGTGATGCTAGGCGCTAAGTATTGTGCTAAGTGCAAGTAATTGTAAGAGGCTCTATGCTTAGTGTATGTTGAGAATTGCAAAGCTAAGTGCAGGTCATATGTAGTGCTTTATGCACAGACTGTGAAAAGCTTTGTGTTGTAGCCTAACTCAAGGAAGGAGGATCTAGCGAGGTGTACGCAGATCTCTTGTCCTCTACGGAGTAGGGTTTTGATGCTCTGTGCCTGTAAGAATCTTGACAGAAGATAATAGAAGAGAAGAAGAGTTGGTGGACGTAGCCCCACGCTGGGGTGAACCACGTATACCCTATGTTATGGTTGCTTTGTGCATTATGGTTATTGTATTGTTTATGTGATTTATGCTTAGTGCAATAATGTATGTCTAGATGAATCCGATATGATAGCTTAGTGCTTAGTGATGTGACTGAATGCTAGATCTGATCTATTTCCATATGCTAAGTGCCTAGATGTGTTGGATCTGGTTGAATATTGCACTGCTTTGTAATTAGGGTTTTATCTGTGAAGTAAATATTGGTTAAATACTAACGAAGGGTAATTGTTGAGTGCTTTGTTAGAGTATTGTAATCACAGATCTATGGCCCAGCTAGGTTGCAGACACTTGAGCCCTGCAACCACCCCTACCTCTACCTCGGGTGAGACTTCATCTGGTTCGCACGTATTGCCGAAAGGGCCGGTAGTTAGGGTTTTGTTGGTGCGTTGTTGAAGCGTTGAACCCTGGGTCTGCCCCTGTGCCAACAAATGGTTCCGTTGTTGGGACTAAAACTGTGATTGTTGGGAACTGAAGAAAAGAAATCTTTGTGAGTAGATCTGTTGCTTTAGTGCGCAGTATTCTACTTGACTTGCGAAACTCCATGCTAAGAAGAGAAGTATGATCTGAATAAAAGAGGTAATATCTTGAAGCTTTGTGCTTTGATAAAGGTAAGAAGAGTGAAATTTTTTATTTAAGAGGTAAGATATGAAAGCTTGGTGCTCTGAGAAAGGTAAGATAAGTGAAAAAATTTGTTTCAAGAGTATGGATCTAGGTATGTTTGATAAATTTTGTCCTAGTCTGAAAACTAGGGCACAGGTAGAAGAAAGAAGATTTGATATGAGTAGATCTGATAGAAATAGTGAGATATATGCTATTCCTATGCATAGAAAGAATGTTTGGACTAACAAATGGATGCAGTATCCTAGAAAGAATTTTTTGCAGGCTAGATACTATGATCCTAGTGCACAGTACAGGAAAGGTTGGGGATCATTTAAGAGAAAGAGAGGATTAACCCTTTGTTACAGTTGAAGAAGACCAGGACATCTGGCTAAGGAATGACTTGGTAGAAATCCTAGTTGTCTTTGTTGTAAAGCTATGCGTTAGCACTCTGTAAATCCGTTCAGCTGATAAACAAACGACGAAGGTAACATTTTCAACCAACTTTGAGACCCGAAACTAGCCTTTCGGATCTAGAGAGGGACCTCACAGAAATGGCGCGGTCTCCGCGCAAGATATGGATTTGAAAACAATGGATAGATTTAACACCGATGATACAATAGTTTCTGGTTATATTGGCGCAGAAAGGTAAGATTTGGGCTATGGGGTCAATCTGAGGAAGAGACGGGACAAATGACTCAGTGACTGGATTTGAGAGGATAAGGCTAGGCGAGCAACAGCCTTCAATGTAAAAACATAATGTGTGGTGGGGGAAATTACAGGAAGTAACTCAAGAGCGTCGTTGTGGACGAATTTAGAGTTAGCTTTGGAAGAAAACGTTTTGTCTAAGTGGCGCGAACAAGGGGCATTGTACAGCGAATCCGCATCTCCTTGTAAGGACTGAGAAAAGGCCCTCATAGACACATCATCATGTTCAATCTCAAAAAGATCTATAAAATGCTCAAAGATTTGAATATGTTTTTCAGCTGAATTTCCATTGAGATCTCCATCGAACCAAGGAAGGTACTTATAATGTTTCAGAGGAAATTCATGAAGGATGGAAGGAAATTTAAGAGGACTGTATCTTTCTTGAATCTTGGAGGGTACAGGATTAATAACATAAGGTACAAGCTCAGCTTTGGTTTCATTAATCTCACAAGAATGATCACAAACATCATATGGTTCAGAGGAAGGAGCTTGGTGAATATCGGCTATACAAGAAGGAGGTATACCTACAGTTTGCAATGAAGGATATAGAAGGGTAGATCTCTGGGATTCATTTGAACGTAGCAAGTGAAGAAATATTATTTTGAAAAACTCAGGAAAGGACAAGAAGATATTGATAAAACATAAAAGTACTTCTTGAACTAAAATTAAGCTCGAGTACCTTATTTTCCCATGCTTCTCTTCCATATCTCTGTCAATGGGTCTCATTCTCCAGTGGAGTGTTTGAATCGCATTTGAAGATTGATTGGATTCGCCATGAAAACTTTAGATCTGGATTCTTCCGCAAGTGGAATCACCTTCAAACTGATTTTCTGATGTGTGGAGTCGCCAGAGCATAAATACAGCCAATATGTGCCTAAGTGTTTACTACTCTCAGACCTTAGAACAAAACAATGTCGTTCTTCCCACAGAAAGTTTCATTCAATTCCGTCCCCGACAACGGCGCCAGAATGTTAGCACTCCGTAAATTCGTTCGGTTGATAAACAAACGACGAAGGTAACTTTTCAACCAACTTTGAGACCCGAAACTAGCCTTTTGGATCTAGAGATGGCTCTCTCGAAAATGGCACAGTCTCCGCGCAAGATATGGCCATGAAAATAATGGCTAGATTTAACACCGATGATACAATGGTTTCTGGTTATATTGGCGCAGAAAGGTAAGATTTGGGTTATGGGGTCAATCTAAGGAAGAGACGGGACAAATGACTCAGTGACTGCATTTCAGAGGATAAGGTTAGGTGAGCAATAGCCTTCAGTGTAAAAATGTAATGTGTGGTGGGATAAATTATAGGAAGTAACTCAGGAGCGTCGTTGTGGACGAATTCAAAGTTAGCTTTAGAAGAAAACGTTTTGTCTAAGTGGCGCGAACAAGGGGCATTGTACAGTGAATCCGCAGGTTAGATAATTCATTCTGAAGTAGAAAGAAAGAGAAATGAAATAATTATAACAAGAAATAACATACGCAAAGAAAGAAGCACAATACCTCCAACTATTACAACTAGAATATTTTCATCAAATCACAGGACCGTTGCATTAAATTCCGGTCAAAAACTTCATATTACATAAAATAGCAGTCGTTTACCCAATTTTCCAACCAACCCTATTTACATGAAAATGATCCCCATATATAGAAATGTATTGTCACCCTTGGCTTCTAGGGTCAAACTACTCCCTCCTGGAATCATGGATTCATTTTCTTTGAAAGAGAGCAATAACTTCAACGGATTTACTAAAAATAGGAAATCTGAATTTTCCAAATCATAATCGTAACCGAGATATTCTTTACAATCATTGATCATGATCAACATTCGACCCTATGGTTTTGATAATTCATCATTTGCATTGTTGGAAATTCTTTCATCCCTGCACAACAAGTCTACTACGCAATAGTAACCTACAACAAAAATGCAGTTGAATGTGCATCAAACTGGTAAAATAGGCGTGAAATATGACATCGTATCTCACTAATAAAAAACTATTTTTAGAAAATGAGAGAGGTTTTTGTAGTTAAGATTGTTATAAAAAAAAATTCTCTCGTTTTCTTTAAATTTATCTCCATCTTGCCGGAATACGTGTCGAAAAAACATGTCTCGGATTGGAAATCATGAAAACTTAAAAATAGGGCTCAAAGATTCCTTCTAATATCCCAATCCGTGACACATTTTACAAATCTGAGAGAGGCTTTTATTACTTGGTTTTTCCTCGACAAAAACCTCTTGTGGATTTTCAAAATTCCTCTCCAGTCGATCAGAAATTGATCTTGAAGTTGACCACTAAACCACTAATTTTGCACAGTGTGACTTGTAGCCTGTGCGTAGGAAAATACACTGCGTGAAAATATCCTATGCGCGAAAACATCCTCTGCGTGACATCATCCTCCGCGTGATGACATTCTCTGCACGATGAAATCCACTGCGCGAAGGAAATCCACTGCGCGGTGAAGTTATCTACGCAGCGCGTAGAAAATTTTGCAGGGTGCAGTTGCAAACGGAAATAGAACAAATAAATTTTAAGCTTCCTTTTTAAAATGACCCTTGGAGATTTTAGATGTTTCCAGTCATAAAAACAATATGGGTGCTAACATGTATGGCTTTGCAAATTGTTGACAAACCTATAACCTTAGCTATGAAAAACATGGTGCTAACACTATGGACCATGAAGTTATGGATTGCCCTAGAATGATTGCTAAAGTTGAAAATATGAATATGAGACAAGAAAACCATGAGAAAGGCCAAGAGACTAAGACTATGTCAAAACCCTAGAAAGAATCGGAGACTGTATTATTACAGATGAAAGAAACATTGAATGACCACAGAGACATTAGTTTATCAGATATATTCAAAGAGATAGAGTGCATAGAAACAAGAATATGGGACTTCGACATATATTGTGCTCTGGATGACGAATCACAGGTGAATATCATGACATAAAGAACTTGGAAAATTGTGGGAAAGCCTACTATGGTCCCTTCTTTAGGAGGAATAGGATTATTTAGAGGAAAGATAATAACCCTATGGGGAAGACTTACCCAGACATCTATGAGTGCTCATGGAACTCCGACAGAGGAAGAATTTGAGGTCATTAAATTTATTGAGAATAGCGCCCCATTTGCTATGTTGCTAGGAAAAACTTGGATTGAGAAAGATCAGATTCGAAGAAAAGAAGAGGAAGCCCTAGAACAGAAAAAGCAAGAATTAAATGATTTCATGACTAGAAGAATAGCGCACTTGATAGAGGAACTAGAAAACAAGTCGAAGCTACTAAGGATCGGAGACTTGGATGTTGAAGCTGGCAGAACACGGGAAGACGTGAAACACCTGTCTGTACAAGAGAGTAGAGAACCTACTCCAGAAAAAGAAGAATATTACTCTGAGAACCCTTAAACGATCCGCAGCAGCACGAAGTTACTATGCCAAGAGAAGATAAGCACAATAATGGAAAGAAGAAACCAGCAACTCAGATTATAGGAAAGAAGGCTAGAAAGCTCAGCAAGAAGAAAGCAAAGTTAGAAAAATTGCAAGAAGTTCCAGAGAAGACTTCGTAGAAGGAAGGTTTTCAGAACTTGGACTTTGTCGGAATATCAGTATAGCACATATTGGCACTTCACCGTGATGGAGCAATATGGTCGTTGGAGGCATTATGACCATTAGACCAATGCTCTCGAACGGTTAGGAAAGAAGTTATGGCCCGAAAGCTTGCCATTGGACCATTGGGACCGCGCCATAACAGATGGAATTGCATTGATTAAGGCTTTTTCGACCCGTTCGAAGAAACCGTTACGACATTGTTTATTTATCTCGTCGAATGTTTCACCGAGAACACTTTTGCACAGAGTGATTCTTTGAGCCCACGGAGATCTGACTATTACTGCATTGTGTTTATTTATTCTTCGCCACCCGTTCTATTATAGTGAGTGTTTGATCACCGAACTGAGATACCTGAGCTCGAGCGTGTATATCAGACGACATTAGTGCAGTAGAAAAGTCCATAGAAGAAATTCTAATCGACCTCATGGCTAAGAAGGTGATGTCTGTAAGAGTTCAAGCCTCATCGACGAGAGGAGTGCAAGTATCCCCATCGACTACTTCCAGATCTGGACCATCCCGAGCTACGACCGAGAAAAGAACTAAGCATCGTGATGACTTGGTGAATGCGAAGCTAATCCCATCCATCCTTCCCGACTACATCCCACCCCTAGCCAGTGTGGTGAGTCATGACAGTGTCTCGAGGGACTTCAACTACACAGTCATCACTGCGTACCTCCCGAAGGGAATACGCGCAGTCAGACCACAGTTGGAGAGGATTCTGACCTTGAAGATCAGTGACTATAATTTAGGAGACTGCAAATGCTATGGAATGCTCGCACCTCACAAATATTTGACCAGGACGAAGGGAAAGAAGTTGAATATTGTCCCCCAACCATGGACTATGGACATCGTGAGGTCCATTATTCTGAACGTAATGAAGATACCCCACTTTGGAAGGCACCAGGAGGTTAACGTGTACGTTAAACTCCTGTTGTCATGTTTCCATGGTGGTTATCTATGGCTAGACAGACGCGTCACCTTCTATCTAGCGCTGATCCATAGGATCATCGGATTAAGCATGTAGGGACCAGACCCACAATAATTTTATCCAAGGAAAGCTGCAGATCACACCCTAGCATGGAATATTAAAGACACCTATGGCGATGTGGAGAAGGGGAAGCGAGGCTACAAGGTAGCTTCCATTCAGAATGGTGCAGTGTGCCTAGCCTACCAGTTGATCGTTGGTAATTACGAAGGAATAACAGACCCACGCAGGTCACGGGGTCCGTCGTTGACCTTGCGGGAAAATCCGTGGAAGGACTACAGATGAACAGGGTGAGTTACCTCGTCAACCAATTAGAACAGGACTGTCGCGAAGCTCAGGATCGGGGCTATGAGTTCCATTTCAGTTGGCTCCTGATCCTCATTGCGTTCATTGCTTGGGAAATGCTGGAAGGAACGACCTTCCCTGACATTGAGTCATTCGAGCCACTAGCTGCTAAGTTCACCACGCTCTGGTATTCGAGCGATATGGGGAAACAATGGCGATCGAATGCAGTGTTCCACACCTATTACCTGCAGTTGAAGAGGGCTATTGAGTCTTTCCCTCGTATGACGTCGAACACCCTGGACAGTTTTAGGCCCCTTATGAAGTTCCACGCAGATAGGCATTTTATTTATATCACTGCGCATGCAGATGAAAGTAAAGAAGAGCTTCAATCCTACTACAAGCTCACAGAGGAGGAATTGGAAGAAATCACTAAGGAATGGCTCGCAGAGTTCCTTATACTAGTTGACCAAGCAGAACTGTCCAACCTCGACCTCATTGGAAGTCCGGTGGTCACCCACGAAGAGTATGATGCACCCAGAAGTAGCAGAAAGAAGAGGTACAGGAGCTGAGCAGTGCATCAGAAGAGACTGCTTTAGATTCGCCTGAAGGAGGAGGTGATGACGAAGTAGACAAATAAGAGAACAATGGGAAGAGAATAAGAAGAATCAAGGCGAAGTAACACTGCCACAGAATCCCCCTGATGACACAGAGACATCTAAGAAAAGAAAGGTTTCCCCCACAAAACCTTCTTCACGGAAGAAGTCTAAAGCTAGCAAGGCCAAGATGGAGACTATACTCACAGTAGACGACATCGACCTAATCATCGTTGTTGTCTCAGATACCTCAGAAGATATTTTACAGCGCAATGAAGCGAAACAAGAAACTTTGTATGAAAGAATTGAAGCAGAACTAAGAGGGGTACAGAAGCCCTTCACTCTAGCCAAGAAGTGCCCACTACGCCCCCGCCATCAGAAGAAATAGCATTGGGAGATGATCCTGCCCAACTCCACAGAATAGCTGATGTGACCGAAGCTCACCTTCATCACGTGCAGGAAGCAAAAGAATAGGCCACAATGGTCCTGAAGCAAGCACAAGAAGAAGTCATAGAGCAACGCTGAATTACACAGCATGAAACAGACGACCTCCAAGTGAAGTTCGCAGAGGATAGAGCGCAGATACAGCAGGAGAAAGAACAATTGCTCACGAAGTAGGTTGGAGTTAAAGAAGCATTCCACATAGCACTTCACTCTATGACGGGCTTAGAGCAAATGAGGGGAAGACCCAGTGGAGAATCAAGTGGGGAAGCTTGTTGAATCCATTCAGCAGCTCCAACAGAGGATAGCAGAATTGGAGTTACAAGCAGTACCAAGCACTCCGCAGGAAGTGCGAGACTAGCAGGAGGAAATCGCGTGAAGCGCAGTCCAGAGAATCAAGGCATTAGCCTTGGAATGTAAACATCTTAGCAGTCGAAGTGCGCAAAATTATGAGTGCCTTACAGAGAACCCTGAACTAAAGACACTGGAGTCACAGCTCTAGGAGGCAAAGCAGTAAGCAGTAACAGTACAAGCGCAGTTGAAACTCCTTTCAGCAGTTGAGAGGATGAAAATATCCCAAGAACATTGCATGACTCAGCAACAGGTCCATGCCATACAAAGCAAAGTCATGGAAGTAACTCAGAAGCTCCAGCCAGTCCAGGATGTAGCTTGCCTACTTTTTGAGGAGATTGAAGGCTAAGGAGAATAGTTGGAACAAGTAGTCACTTC
Organism: Picea sitchensis; assembly: GCA_010110895.2. Taxonomy (NCBI): domain Eukaryota; kingdom Viridiplantae; phylum Streptophyta; class Pinopsida; order Pinales; family Pinaceae; genus Picea; species Picea sitchensis. The sequence goes on from SNQJ01S0057801.1 coordinate 51,327, forward strand.
GGTAGAACATCACTTAGAGGGGCCTGTGAATGACGTAGTTATTTAAGAATTCGTCGAGCAGGAGGCCTTAGAAAAGCAGCGGGTTGAAGCAGCTTGAGGCGTTTGAGGCAGAGTTACCTAGACCAGAGTGACTTGGTATGTGTCACAGGTGAGTATTGCGAGGTTGTTGACCCTTGACCAAGTTTTGGAGATCCTTGGTTATGTTTGACCTATTTTGGGTATTCAACAGGCTGGTCGAAGACAGAGCATAATTTGAAGTGGATATCACGAGATCTCGGCCCCTTTTTAGGGCATTTTTTTGGATTAGGGTTTATGTAATGGGTATGGGGATGTCGGCCCATGGGTTTACCTATGTTTAGGCCCTTTTGTAATGTATAAATAGAAAGTTAGGCGATGTAAGTAAAGAGGTGATGTTAGTGCTAAGAATTGTGCTAAGTGAAAGTAATTGTAAGAGGCTTTGTGCTTAGTGTATGTTGAGACTTGCAGAGCTAAGAGCAGGTCATCTGTAGTGCTTTGTGCACAGACTGTGAAAAGATTTGTGTTGTAGCCTAACTCAAGGAAGGAGGATTTGGCGAGGTGCGCGCAGATCTCCTGTCCTCTACGGAGTAGGGTTTTGATGCTCTGTGCCTGTAAGAAGCTTGACAAAAGATAATAGAAGAGAAGAAGAGTTGGTGGACGGAGCCCCACGCTGGGGTGAACCACGTATATCCTATGTTATGGTTGCTTTGTGCACTATGGTTATTGTATTGTTTATGTGATTTATGCTTAGTGCAATAATGTATGTCTAGATGAACCTGATATGATAGCTTAGTACTTAGTGATGTGACTGAATGTTAAATCTGATCTATTTCCATATGCTAAGTGCCCAGATGTGTTGGATCTATTTGACTACTGCGCTGCTCTGTAATTAGGGTTTTATCTGCGAAGTAAATACTGGTAAAATACTAATGAAGGGTAATTGTTGAGTGCTTCGTTAGAGTATTGTAATCACAGATCTGTGTCCCAGCTAGGTTGCATACACTTCAGTCCTGCAACCACCCCTGCCTCTACCTTGGGTGAGACTTCATCTACTTCGCAGGTGTTGCCAAAAGGACCGGTAGTTAGGGTTTTGTTGGTGCGTTGTTGAAGCGTTGAACCCCGGGTCTACCCCTGTGACAAGATCCCTTAAACCATTTTTCCCCCTGTTGCATAACTATTATTTTCATCATTTTCAATCACCAACTTCTATTGGTCTACGAAACCAAACATTTTGAGTTCTAAATCTGTTAAGAACAGATTTCCCTGTAGAGTCGCCAGTTTGTTAATGCCCAAAAGTGCAACATGGAATCCCTGCATGCAAATGGGTTGCAATTCCTTATTACTTATATATATTTCATAATATACTAAATATGTGGGACCCCATTATCTGAATAGTGATGAAAGACACTTTTATTTGATTGTGCTCATGGCTACCTTGCAAAGATGATTCTACAGTTTGAAATCTGAAACCGCTTCCATGTGAAATAAATGAATGATGGTGTATTGGTGATTTGATTTAATTTAAAGATGAAAGGGGGGAAATGTTGTTTTAATGAGCATCTTGGTTTATTCTTACTGCACATACATTTTGACTTATTGATTCAAACTCCAAGCATGGGCCATCTATAGTTATGGTGTAAGTTTTAAACATGCGAAGTAAAGCAATGCATATAGATTCTTAAGCAATACAGAAATTAATCAATGGCTCATACGCAGAGTACACAGAGATTTTATACCGGAAACCCTCAACCGGGAAAACCTTTCTTATTTTCATTATCTCGAATTTCACCATTCACCATACAATATATATACAATGTTTTTAGTTATTTCGTAGATACCAAAACCCTAATCCCTTAATCCGGGATTAATTTACAAATCTGCTAAAAATAACAGTTGTCCTATTTGACGCGCCCACACACACACACATGCAAAGAATATAACACATACCCAACATTCTCCCACTTGTTGTTTTCTTTGCATCCAAGGGTCCAGGGGATTATATAGTCAACAATCCAGGGCAGCAATGCCCATTGTTACTCTACACCA
>SNQJ01S0057801.1:60874-74227 GCA_010110895.2 Picea sitchensis
CATGGAGCTTCTTAGTGAATTCAAATATGTTTGTGCTTGGTCATATGAGGATATTTGTGGTTTTGATCCTAGCATTATTCAACATGTTATTCCTATTAAAGAGGAAGCAAAACCGGTAAGACAAAGACAAAGGCCTATTAATCCTGCCTTAGAAGCTACTATTAGAAAGGAAGTTGAAAACCTTATTAACGCCCATATTATTTTTCATGTAAATTATTCTAATAGGTATCTAACCTTGTCCCAGTACAGAGAAATAGTGGTGATATAAGACTATGTGTTGATTTCCATGCATTAAACAGGGCAAGTGTGAAAGAAAATTTTCCTCCTCCTAACATGGAACTAATTTTGCAGCAATTAGAAGGATCACAAATGATGTCCCTTCTTGATGGATTTTCAGGTTGTAATTAGATTCAAGTCAAGAGGGATGACAAATATAAAACCACATTCACCACATGTTGGGGCACCTTTGCTTATGAAAGAATTCCTTTCGGATTAATAAATGTAGGTCATACCTTTCAAAGAGATATGCAAATAGCCTTTGTTGATATTATCAGTAAAATTATTCAAATATATCTTGATGATTTAATTGTCTATTCTAGAAACTAAAAAGATCACCTTGATCATGCAAGAAAAGTTTTCCTTCGTTGCAGAAAATTCAGAATGTCCTTGAATCCTATGAAATATATTTTTGGTGTCACTACAGGTAAGCTTATCAATCATATTGTTTCTGATTCAGGAATCAATATTGATTTAGAGAGGGTTATAGCAATCCAAAATCTTCAAGCCCCATCTTCAAAAAATGAAAATCAATCTTTTATGGGTAAAATCAATTTTGTTAGAAGATTTGATCCTGATTTATATAAAATGGTCAAGCCTAATCATAATATGTTAAAGAAAGAGCGATAATTTTTTTGGAATGAAGACACTGAAAAGGATTTCATATAAATCAAGAAAGCAATCAGTTTTGACCTTGTTTTGGCAAGACCAAATTTTGAAAAAGATTTCATTATCTACAGTAATGCCACTAAAGAAGCAATTTATGTTATTCTTCTTCAGAAAGAGAATCAAAATAATCAACAACCAATAGCTTACATGAGCCAGAGCTTATCTGATGATGTATTTAAGTACAATTTGATCAAAAAATATACTTATGCTCTTCTAAAAGCTATTGAAAATTTTCCCCATTTTATCTTAAGGCAATCACACTTAGGTAAAAGTCCCTTTTCCTGCTGTTAATTTTTTGCTTTCACAAACACATCTCTCTGTAAAGCTTGCACATTAGCTTGCTAAGATACAAGAACATGATTTACGATCACAACCTCTAACACTATTAGGGGACGATATCTATATTTTCACCTGGCTCAACATCCTAAACTAAGTGCTTCTTCTGAAAATCACGAGGATGCCTTGTCCACACTTTTTCTGCTTGAACATGATAATCTTGATTTAGCAGAACATCCTTGGTATCGAGATATAATATACTACTTGAAATTTCAAAAATGCCATGATAGTCTTGAGTATCGGTAATGCAAGAGGACTTGACTCGAAGCCTCCAAATATTTAATCTTTAGTACATCTCTTTTCTGCATCACTGTTGAGGAATTGTTGTTACATTGTGTAGACGATATAACAGCCCAAAAAATATTAAAATAAATTCATGGATCAGTAGATTCAAGTATTCATATTGGTGGACATTTCCAAAGCCATTGCACATAAGATTATAAGAACTGGTTATTTCTAGCATGCAATATTTAGAGATTCTTATAAATATCTACAAGCTTGTAATGATTGTCAAAAAATTGTTAGCAAAGAAAAGTTCTATGCCATGCCCTTGCAGCCAGTTCTTCCTAATTTTCCCTTTTCTAAATGGGGATTGGATTTCATTGGTCATGTTATCCCCTAGCCTTGGGATAACTAAGAATATTGTGTCTCGAGGCCCACAGGTTCCATACATGGAGTGTCGAGAGTCAGACAAACTAAGCATAGCCTCGAAGGGCCCCTCTTTTCTTCAAGTACAGTCCACATATCGCCAGCAACAACCTCCATCACACTAGCCTGGTCTTGAAGTGCTAGTGGGTCTTGCTCCATGAGGTAATAAGTCTGAGTATCATGGTATGTATCAGTATGATATTTGAAGCACTTGAACATGTTGTATTGAATCTTTCTTCATTTCATGATGTTTGCTTGGAAATTATGCTCTTTGCCTTGTTTGAACCTGGGAGGGTGACACGGTACCCTAGTAAGTTGATTTCCCTTTAGGATGGGTTTCTATTGGGTGGATATTTAAAGAGTCACCATCCGTTCCCTCCATACCTACCACTTTCCATCTTTATTCCTTCCTTCTCCCCATCTTTTGGGCATTGGGATAGGCTACAGTAGGGAGGGTTGTACCTTACCCCATGGGAAGAAGGGGCTAAAGGCCCAGAGGGAAAAAGTAGTGGGCAAGAGTTAAAAGTCATTTTGAAACCTTTGAGATGCTTCGCCCAGGGATCCCTCAGAAAGCAGTGAAAAGCTTCTTAGTAAGAAAAGGGGACCCACAAGATAACATTAACACTCAAGGTATTAGTTGATGCATAAGAGGTCTCATCACGAGCCGACATATTATGACCATGAACATGTAGCGGTATGAAATTACCAAATATCTAGTCACCAAGCCAGGGTAGTGGCTCTTGGTTGCATAGCCAAGAGAAAGGGAGTCTCAACATGAGTCGGCCTTCTCATTTCCATGAAATGTTTTGTGGATGACACTGTCACCTCTGGTCACCAAGCCAAGACAGTGGCCCTCAACTATTCCCTTGTAGCACAAAAGAAAATATCAAAAGAAAGAAAGCTAAGAAAGAATAAATGGCTATGAATGGGTTAGGAAACAATTGCATTCATGACAAGGTGCAACTCACCCTCCACAAAGGCACCCACGGGTAAGACTCTACATTTCCATGTTATCACATGCACCCCATGCCACTTCATACACTTACATGACTTGGATTAGGCTCCACCTGGGAAACACCCTAGACTTAAGGGGGATTAACGCAATAAGACATCCTAATACCCTTCCCAAACCTAAATTTGGCAAGTTGTATAACGTCTTTGAGCATTTGTTTGGTTTAGGGGGGTTTGATGCACATGTTCGGGTGGTTTGATTATTGGATGTGATTTACTTCCTATGATACTCGCGACTCATGGACCCCTGGAGAGTGTACCTATTTTTCTTTGCAGGATATTTCCCGGTGGATAGGTATTCATGAGGAGATGACCAGTTTGGACCTTCATGAGGGCTTGAAGCCCAGGGATAAATGTTGAGACCCTAGGCTTGGGACATGACAATGATGACCAACTTGAGTGATACAAGAAGAGGACGTTTCCTTTGGAGGCACTCTACCAGGCCTAGGTGGGTGGATTATGCCCTCCATGCATCAAGACACTACCGTTTGGAGGCTAATACCCCATCCTTCTAGTCTAGAATGACAGGGTTCCTTGAAGATGATAGTAGCATGTGTGGATAAAGATTGAGGCCTTTGGAGACCTAGCGCCATGTTCTTGCAGCCTAATGTTCCCTTGAGGGGACCTAACGTCACCCTAGAATGGCTCACATCACCTTATTTAGGGTTATTTTTTTGTAAATTTATTTGAATTGTACATTAAGGGCACAATTGTTGAGGTTAGCCCTATATTTTAAAATAAAATTAATTTTAGGCCAGATTTTGGTATAAATAAATAAAAAATGGCATTCATAAGGTGGTCATTCCGATCAATCATGAAAACCCGAACCACAAAAATCTTATTAATCATGACATTCATTTTCATCATACTCTCCCATGAGAGAGAGAGGACTAAAATTGGCGCCCTTTTGCCCTTTTAGGGTTTATTGGCTGAAATTACGAGGCACACTTGTTTTAGAGGCTAAATTTCGCAACTTGGATCATTTTTTGGTGAAGTTACTTGGCAATCTAGGGTTTTATTGCTTGATTATTCTTGTTGAAGTAAGTAAATCTGCAATTGTCATTTCATTTGGAATGGTTATGGTATATTTTCTTATTCATGTTAAAGATTATGAAATTTCTTGCTTGAAAAACCCTAGGAGTAAAGGACTTAAGTTGCTACTTCTTTGCTCTTCATTTGCTAGACTTTACTAAGTGATTTAACCTATACATGCTTCTAAAGCCCTAAAGTGCTAGCACTTTAGAATCCGTTGCCTAGTTGTTGTTGCATTAAATACATTTCAATATTCTAAGGAGGAGAACGGCACTAGGGCTTAGAAGTGCCTACTCTCTAGTTAGCTCATGTCCCTAAAGTTTGGATCCTACAGGACTTAAGGTTCTACTCCTCTAAAGATCCTCCCTTTTACTTAGACAAGTATAATCATCATTGTTTCTCCAAGTAAATGTTGTTGAACTCTTGACTCCACAACCCCTTAAAGGCACTAGTCTCTCTTCTCTTTGGTTCATTGATCAAACAAACACTCAAAATTTAAGTTATCAAGCCTTCACTAACCAAAACTAACACTAGCTTAGCCTAAACAACTAATTTTATTGTTGTTGTTATAATTATCTGCTACATCCATCTAACTCCAACAAATTTTCTGCATACTTAACATTAATTGCTAGCTAATTACTTTAGAATTTGTTTGTGACAAGTTACTATCATTCTATATACTAAATGCCACATCTTTATTGTCTTTTAAAACATTTTCTGAAGAATATTCTTGCAGTCGTTACATATTTCTCAGTGTTGTTGTAAACTTATTTACTGTTGTACTTTTATATCAGCTAGCACACATTTCATTAGTTTATTATCTATTAAAGCATTAATATCATTTTTGTACTTGAAATTGCCATATGTGTGTGTGTGTGTGTGTGTGTGTGTGTGTGTGTGTGTGTATTTGTTGTCTTGTTTTGGGCAAGTACACTTTACTTCTGCATTTGCTTCATCTCTTAAGACATAAACTCAACAATACCACTTGACTTGAGTGACCAGTGAGAGGGGGGGTAATATTTACATCTTTGCTTCATTTCACCAGCCCTTTAAGTCACTAGGGACGTCTCCCTTAGGGTAGTTTTATCTTACTCCTAAACAGAAAGGGGTTTACTATTAAGGTGGCAGTGATAGGCCACCCCCGTGTTACGCCAATCTTGTCCCACTTGCCTTGGGCTTTGGGCAAGTACAAATTGTGCGATAACATGTCCTATTAATCCTTCATGTACTACCAATCATATTTATATCTTGACAACAATAGACTACTTCACAAAGTGGACTGAAGTTTCACCTCTCAAACATGCACAAGATGAACTGGAAATTTCATTTTTTGAATCTAATATATTTTCTCGTTTTGGTCTTCCGATTGAAATATTTTTTTATAATGGGTCAACATTTATTTCTAGTAAATTGACCCAATTCACTAACAAAGTTGGGGTGAATCATTTTACTTCATCTACATAATGTCTGCAAGGGAATGGGCAAGTTGAACCAATTAATAAAAATCTGGTCAAAATCCTTAAGAAGATCATAAATGATAAACCCCACCAGTGGCATACTTTACTCACTTATGCATTATGGGCAGACCGAACCATTACCAAAACCATTACTGGCCATACCCCTTTCCAATTATTATATGGCCAAGAAGCAATAATGCCTATGGAACTTGAGTTAGCCTCCCTTATATTAGCATTGTAGGCAGAAGAGTTGAACTCTATTGGCATCCATCAGATGATTCATGTTCTATTGGATCTAGAAGAACAAAGGAGCTTTGATCTTGAAAATCTTAAGAAGAAGCAACAATATGTTAAGAAATACTTCGATAAAATGGAAAAACCAAATACTTTTGCAGCTGATGAAAATGTTTTACGATGGGATTTTTCTAATGTTGACAAAGGTAAACACTCAAAGTTTCAGAAATTGTCGTTGGGTCCTTATATAATCGCTTGTGTTGTTGGGAATAAATCATATTTATTGAAAGACACAGATGGGAAATTGTTTTCCTACACTACTAATGGTTCGCATTTGAAACATTATGTCAAACCTGGTTGATTTTTCATCATCTTCAATGTTTCATGTATATATTTGATTCTTTGTTTGTATCGTTTTGTTTCTTTTATTTTTCTAATTTTGTGTTTTTTATTTTCACTTTTCTTTGCTTTGATTTTGAAACTTAGGTCAAAGATGGATCAACCAAGTTTCCTTTCTAACCATTGGATTGCAAAATTTTCATTAATTTGTTTTGAAAAAAATGAAAGAATGCAAGCAATAGAGATGAATGAATTATCTTCATGTATGCAACACTACTTGTGTAGTATTTGTCGAACCTACCAGATAGTATTCTTGAAACTTGATGAACATAGTGTTGGACTACGATTGTTGTTAGACCAAAACCCACAAGCATTAATATTTTCCAAAATCAACGGATTTAGAATCCATGAGAGGGGATTAATCCATGTCGTGAAACTCATAGGAAGCCCAATGTCCAACAATCTCCCCTTAGCGCATGTCGACCAAGTTTCAAACTCGAGACATGTTACTTTGATACCATTTGTTCGAATATGATTGTCGTTAGACCAACACCTGCATGCATTAATCTCTGCCACAATCGCTAAAGTTAGGATCCATGAGAGGGGGTTAACCCATGTCACGAAACTCGCGAGAAGCACTAAACCCAATGTCCAACACACAACTTTTCCCATTTTCTTCTTTCCCATTCTACCCTCCATGAGTGTTTATCCAAGAGCATATCAGAAAATTTTATGAAAATTTTGTTGAAATACCTAAGAAGAAGAAATGATCAACAAATTTAATTTCAAGTTTCAAAGCAAAACCAAAAATTTTGAATTCTAGCCAATTGGAAAATTGACTACCTTATGGAGTCGCCAGATGTTGACTCTAAATCTCGTCACCTATTATAAAAATCCTAAAAAATATTGCAAGGCCTATCTACATATTTATGATATAATATTAATAGGTGGGGTCCCCTAGAAGAAAACACATTATTTCCAAGTATTTCCATCGACACATTACATATTTTCATATCAGTGGCATTATGATGAATATTCAAAAGTTATAGTTTATTGACCTGCAGTTCTTATGATGCTTGATTAAATGATGGAATTGGTTTGTTGCACTTCACTTCGGTGCATTTTATGATGATAACTTATCTTCATTCTTCAGTAATTTGGTGGCATGATAGTTTTGAAATATGCAAAATGAATGATCTGCCCTACTCCTATGATTACATGGTGCTCATGAGTTCAAAACATATAAACTTTACAATTTATTTATACAAATGTGACATTACAATGGGGTCAAAGTGTGACAAGAAAAAGCATGGTCACAAACCATTTACATGTGGGTAAATTAGCATTCATATTCAAAGGTCTAGTTACCAAGTCATGGTATGCACAACAGGCTATGGTATATCAATGGATTCGCTCTTACAAGTTCATTTGTGTTCCATGTTGATATTTTGGTCATGAACAAAGGTTATTTTTGAATTGAAATGCCATAAACATTAAGTTCATAAGTAATAATGTTTGAAATGTTTGATATATGCCATCAATTTTAAATGCACACAAGATGTGAGTGGTATGTAATGTGTCGTTGGATATAAGTGTTGGCCCAATGATATAAGTATACAAATTCATAAGATATAAGTGTTGGCTCGCCACATATGTTTTACTTAGAGAAGACATGTCATGTGAAAATTCAACGTGGAAGTGAGTCGACATATGGGCAGATGCAGTAAAAAAGAGATCAATCGGGCTAGAGTAAACATTTACAGGCGCATTGTGAAGTATGTCTGGTGGTTAGTGATAAGTTTTTATATTGCCCGGTTACCAGGTGGTATAGTATTTCGGTTGTCAGTTAAACCGGACCAGACTCACAATTTCATGGGATAGTTGGATGTGTATGCCCAGTGGCAGATGGTTGGTTAAACCAGGCCGAATTTAGAATTGATTAAAAGAGAGTTGGATAAAATCTCTGGTGATGGAGTATTTCCAGTGGAATTTAATAAACGTTTACTGTTATATGGTCATATGCTATGGTAAAGGATAATGGAAGTGATGGGATGGCCATGCATTTATTTTGATTCGATGTGGGATTTAATGTTGAGTCAACTCGTGCCTTACCATCTTTCGAGGAGCTAGGTTTATGCTCATTTTGCATTGCTTAGTCGATGGAAAAGAGCTTTGCTTGAGGAACAAATCTGCTAGGTCATTGTGACAACTATCTCGACATTGGTATAAACTCGCAATTGGAAAATATGACCTTGTTTAGTAGAGGTAGCAACAGAGGTGGCAACAAAGGAAATAGGGGAAATAGAGGAAGAAGGGGAAAGACGCCTAATGTATTGTGGCAACCTAAGAGGCACAAGAAGGTGAGGTTTTCGATATATTTCGATGTCAATTCTGAATAATTTCATCAGCTCATTCAAATAGGTCACTTGAATCTTGGGGGACAACCCGCTCTACCCCAACCTCTAAGATTTTGTAGCCACATTGTAATATTGTGCATGACCCTATGCCCTTTGTTCAGTCAAAAAATGATGGACGGGGTATACAAGTGTGAATCGCCCCTCTGGTATTTCCCAATGGCCAAATGATGCCCCTCCTTCTCCTACACCTCCTATTCAAACAACACCACATATTGTTTGACCTGGTTCTATCGCTCACTCACTTCCTCCAAAATATCACAAAGTTCTCCCTCATGATTCCCAAATGGATAAAGGCAAGCAACAAGTCTTTTTTTTTCAGCTCTCTTAGCACTGGAAAATCCTCTTCATTTGTCCATTCTAGACTGAAATCAACAAAAGAGAAGAAAAGAAAAAGAGAAATCAGTTTGAGTGATGTGCATCCAAAAATAGAGAAGCTTGAAGAGAAAAAGTCTCAATATGAAGACTTTCTCAAAGAAAGGGAAGAATCCTTTAAAAAGGAGTTCCCTGGACTATTTTGATTTTGTCTTAAGAAATTTACTTTAACTTTGATAATATTTTTGGACAGACAACAAATCGATGATATTTATTTTGAAAATTCAAAATATCATGCTATTTTTTTAGATAATAGTAGATGTTGATGTGATATTTTGAATTAGTGTTTTTTATTCATAATGTTGATTTTTATATTGTTGAATTATTGTGGAGTTATAAGGAATATTCAAAATGTTGAAAATAAAATAAGGACATAGGGAGGGGCACCTATTAATTATCATATATTATTATTGTTTACTCTTAACATAAATAAAGTTGTCATATCTTAACTAAAGTTATTTAACTTTAGTAACAAAGGTAGTTGAACCACTTAAACTAATTTTTGAAGAATAAAATGAAGCGAGCAAGAACAAGAGAGGGGGGAATAAAGAGAGATATACTTCTTAGAAGGTTTTCTCTTGCCCCAAGTGAGATTACTTATTTATTCATTCATTTATGAGTTTCATCAAAGGTAAGTGCTCTTGTTGATAACAGGGTTACTCTAAAGGTGGCAAAAGAAAGGACCAGGAAGCATAGACTTGTGACATGCTTCAGAAGGTCATTCATTCATCTTGATAGTATGTTTCTGTTTAGTTTGATTAGAATTTTTGAATTCAATTTCAGTGTAGATTAAGGTTATTTTGCAGAGTCAAGACTATGATACGCATGTAGCTTGGATTGATCCAATTTATTTTATGTCTTAGTCTTTTTCTTCTAGACACCAATTGTCTTTGTATGATTCAAAATTACATCTTAGACTTCTAAGTCTAATTTTGGTCCAAACCCTCGTAGGGGTTTGTAAAGAAAATCTTGGTTGTAACTCAGAAAGGATATCAATAAAATCATTTTCTGATTTCTTCTCAATTTGAGACTTGTTGTGTATTGGTTTTCAGATGTATGTGTTCTTGTATTTATTCGTTTAAACTCTTATAAACTTCATTTACAAGCATGTTTCTATTTTTAAATTATATTTTACAACAAAGCATACAAATTTGATAACAACATCAAGCCCAAGGACTTATTTCTTGAGGGTCGTTTGATATGTTTGAAGATATTATAATCCCAAGGTAACAATCCCGCCTATCTCACCTAGCCTAGTGAGATTCGAAAATCCTTGAGTGAGGATATATCCTTTCCTCAACTCAACAAAGTACATTTTGTTTCTAAGAACAAAAATACATCCTTTACACTACCAACAGAGATTGCAACATTCATTGTTAAAACAATAAATGTTTTACCAATGTAGGAAATATGATGACAACTTTTCAATTTGAAGAAGATGTATTTTGGCCATATTATCCTTTAAAAGTGATCTCCGACATGAGAATTTGAATTAGACTAGCATCATATACTCACCAGTGAAGAAATATAACACACAAGATCATGACAAGAACTTTGGAAAAAAAGGCCTCAAGCCATATTCTTCACTATGTATTCATTTTAATGATACAAATATATAATAAAATAATGCAACCACCTCGATTTCTCTCACATCGACACCTCATCGAAAGAAAAGGTAGGAGGAGGCAAAGTAGGAATCTAGAAACACACTTAGGATAAAAATTATATCCTAGAATGTGAAATGCAAAGGTGGTATACTAGGAATTCATGATTGTATACGAGTAAAAGGTTAACATCCACCCCTCAATCATAAGTATGAAAATTAATACCAGCAATGAATCATAAACTGCTATCATCTCTAAGTCTTCATTTTGAAACTCCTAAGTCGAGCCTCAATGAAGAATTGCTTGAAAAAACACCAAATCTAGATGTTGAACCCCAATCTCACGAGAGTGAACCAAGAGAAGGATATTGAAAATTCCAGACAACTCAATCAAATGCCAAACTACAATGCAGAAGGATCCAATTGTCCTTTGCTAGGTCGAATGACCATCTAGGTGAACAAAATATCCACATAATTTCTTTCAAAATTAGCATCACAATCTTGTATCTTGTTATGATTCAATTGCAATTCATTGAACCATAATTCTACCAAAGTCTATCGTCTATGGACTACAATTCCCCATCTAGCATATTTTTTTTTATTTTTGTTGTGAAACTTTCATTCTAACAACCATCATCAATTCCCCCCTTTTTCAACTAAAAGGAGAGACCACAAGTGGTTTCACAAACCATCTTCACTTGATTTTTGAACTCCCCCCATTAAGGTGCATGACAGTTTCACTATCAACTACAAGATTCATCTTTGCATGAGATTGAATTTTTCAGTAAGACTGGGATAATCGCTTGGTTGTTGATAATCACTACCAAGGATCAAGCCACCCACAATCTACTTTTAATCTTGCATATTTCTCCAATGTCAAACATCTGCTCAATGGATGATTTGACTTGCCACAATCCTGACAAGGATGGAGATCAAAACATTGATTCTCCATGTGACCAACTCAATTGCAATGTTGGCATTTATCTTTCTGGTGTTGAACTGGAACAGGGGAAGTTAAATCTTCTTGAAGGAATCCTGCACTAATGAAGTGGATTCATCTAGAATAATATAGAGTATTAAAAGTTACTTCCTTGTCATATATGATACATGTTCTATTATTGTTGTTCTTGATTTCTTCCTGAGGTCTAATGATTGTCTTGGAAATAGAAAGTTGAACTTGTTCATGTTGAACTTCATCCTCATTTGCACTTATATATGAAGTTGCCTCACTAAGTTTCTCTTGGATTGACTCTTGATAAAAAGAATTGTCATTATCATCATCATAATCATGGAGAGGGTTGTTCTGAATAAAAACTAGTTCATAACACATCACTAACTATTGATTTTTGAGATCCCTGATTTCATCGTTCAATAGTTTGGATTGAGATTGTAGAAAATGAATCTTTGGTTGCATAACTCACAAGAACATGATACCATTTTCAAATGTTTCACTAGTCGGTATGACTACATTGTTCTCGGTTGTTTCTAAGAAAGTTTCCAATAAGGAAACCAACTCCATGATTTTAGTCGTCATTGTTCTCAGGCTCCCTTGTATTTGCTTTCTTGAACTCCACTCTCGCTTGTACTCTTGAACTTGCTCACTTGCACTTATTCATGTTGACTTGTATTCTTGAACTCGCCCTCTTGAACTCTTGAACTTGCTCGCTTGAACCTGTTTACTTGAACTCACTTGATTGTACTTGTCTCTCACAATCACTTAAACTCACTCTCTTGCACTTGTTTCTCACGCTCACTTGATTTTTATTTCTTCCAGGAAGTTGAGGGTATCGGATATGACCGAAAATGCTCCCAAACTTATGATTTTACAATGATTGATTGACATGCACAACAATTGGAATTTGGACTCAAAAAATAGAGGGTGTCAAGTTCAACCAAGAATGTACCCGAAAATTACAATTCAACTCAATTTTGATTTCACACTTACAAATAAACTATTGCAAGTATATTTCACAAAATTGATATTGATTTAGAGGTTAAATTGATGTAAATTAGGATGAATGTTGATGTATATTTGTCGTGGAAAGATGAAGTGTTCGACAACCTGAATGCTTGAATGTTCTTCACGACTATTTTATTGCAAGTGCTTTGATTTCATGTGCTTGATTGTATGTGCATAAATGGCATTAATTGTGTGCTTGAACTAACTTGATTTTCAATGCCATGTCAAAACCAGAAAAAAATGCAAAGCCAAACAAAAAAGAGAGCAGCATAAAAAGCATGCACCATTGGAGACAACGACAATATCCTTAGACCCCCTTATTCAATTTCGGGATGGGTCTAGGATGAGATCCACCACCAAAAGAGAATTTTTTTTATTTAAAAATTTGATACATGATAAATTTTTCAAGTTGTTTTTTTGGTTCTCCTTGTTCTCCTTTTCAATGAAAAGAGGCTCTCAGTTTTTCTCGTCGACAAAATTCATTCATAATATATATTGGTGGCCACCCACCTATTCCAACTGGATCCTTGTGTCTATTTTTGTTTAGCACGTCCTTCTATACTGCTTTATAATTGTGAGTTCTACACTTCTGGGGTTGTCTGAAGCCCCACACATTCTCCAGGTGGATACGGCTGGCATCTCACCTAATCTAACTGGCTTATTTTGTATGTTTTCATGTCAGCACATCTTCTTGTACTTTCATGGTTGTTTTGGGGCCCTAAACGTTGTTTTTTTCGCTAGCCATAGTCAGATTGTAGAAGAAGTCAAAGTCTGATGGCGGAATGTGTATTTCTCTGAAAGACCTTTCCAATGGGCTATCACGTGCCTAAAACAGAGGTCATATGCAAACGTTACGACCCTAGGAAGTTGAGGTACCAAATTACACCAACTTACCCATAGGGCCCACATGAATTTTGGAGTTTCACCTTCTAGGGTTAGGTTTTGGGATGTCTAGGGTTTTGGCATTCATGAGTAATATGAAAAGGGCCTATGGAGCCT
>SNQJ01S0057802.1:14469-28235 GCA_010110895.2 Picea sitchensis
TGCTTGCTTTTTCTTAATCTGCAGGGTATCCATTTGTGAGGCAAAAGAGCTTAACATTTCAGTTTTAAAACCTTCAAGTAAATTACCTATCTCGGCTCTTGTTGCTCCCCCACTAGCTGATTTCTGGACTCTTGAGAATGTGGTGTCCCTGCTATTTGATCTATTTCTCGAAGCTCCCCTTGAACATCTTTTGCATAAATTAACAATTTCATCGTATGATTCCTTAGATATGTCCCCTTTTCCAAGCATGTTCAGCATGTCTAAACAATCATCCCTTACTCCTTTTAATAATATATTTTTGAGGATATCTTTACTTACATCGGGGTGGCTGGATCTCTGTAGATTGTACTGTAGCCTTTCTACGAAGTCCTCCAGATTCTCATCCTCTTTTTGCATCATTTTAAATAGTTCCTCCCTCTTTTCTCTTGCTCGGTAGTAGTCCTGGTATTTGTTCAAGAATTTCTGTTTCATTTGGTCCCAGGTTATGATTACATAGCCTCCAAGACTCATAAACCATCTTAGTGCATTTCCTTTTAATGTTGCTGGAAATAATTTTAACTTTTGAGCATTGGAGACGTAAACATAACTTCTGCATAATATATCAAACTCAAAAAGGAATTCATCAGGATCTTCTGAAGAGAAACCATGAAAGTTGGGTAGTGCTGAGAGTGGAATGTTCTTCATGGGGGCTGTCCCTTTAGGAAGATCACCAATAGGAAATCCTAATGTAGAGAAAGAATTTTCATCATTTACCTCTCCTTTAGGACCTGCCTGTTCTTCGTGATGCAGTTCTTCATTGTACTCGTCCATGTTTTCTTCTGTCTGCTCCCCTGCTACGCTTGTTCTGTCCTCAATGTTTCTCACTAGTTTCTGGACTATCTCAGGACTCCAAACTTCTTTCCCTGTTCCAAAGATTGCTTGAAATGAAGGTTGGGAATTCTGTTTTCGAAGGTTTGGACGTTGAGCAGCAGATTCAGACTTTGATAATATCTCGTCAATGTAAGTCTTTCTTCCTCCTTTTCCTTTTCCCTTTCCACTTGTAGGGTTAGTATCTTTGGGGTCTTTCATGCAATCACTGTATCGAAAAAATCATAAGTGCTTTTGAAATCTAAAATTACCTTCCCCGGCAACGACGCCAAAATGTTAGTCACTATAATTGCTCAATTGATTCAAACAATCAAGTGCTTCATAAATTATCAACCCAGGGAAGTCTGTTTATTTCAAAGGTAACCACGCACTATATATGCTCAATTCCAAAAGAAGCTTAGAGTTGTAATAAAGAAAACTATACTAATCACACTTGCCTTGAATAGACTGAAGTTCTGACTTGAATCACAGGAAAGCAATTTACCTATTGCAGAGCTTATAAATATTAATCTAAAGAATCCTGGATTACATTTAAAAATAACAAATGCAACAGGAAGGAACCACTATTCTGTAACTAGAGAACAGGACCCTTATTCCCAAGCAGGAACTTCAACACCTTGTTTCTGATTAACACACTTCATGAAAACATTAATTCATAGAAGGCTAACTCTATCTGACAGAGGGCAGGACCCTTGATCCCTTCCAACAAGCAGGAACCTTTAGTACCAGTCTCTGATTAGCAAACTCATAAAAATAACTGAAGGCAGTTGATTACTTCTAGCAGGGAACAGAACCTTTAATCCCTTTCATCAAGCAGGAACTCTTAGCTCTAATCTCTGATTGCATACTCAGGGAAAATAACTGAAAGCAGATTACTCTTAACAGAGAACAGAACCCTTAACCCTTTCATCAAGCAGGAACTCTTAGCTCTAATCTCTGATTTAGCACTCAGGGAAAATAACTGAAAGAAGATTACTTCTAACAGAGAACAGAACCCTTAATCCCTTTCATCAAGCAGGAACTCTTAGCTCTAATATCTGATTAGCACTCAGGGAAAAATAACTGAAAGCAGATTACTTCTAACAGAGAACATAACCCTTAATCCCTTTCATCAAGTAGGAACTCTTAGCTCTAATCTCTGATTAGCACTCAGGGAAAAATAACTGAAAGAAGATTACTTCTAACAGAGAACAGAACCCTTAATCCCTTTCATCAAGCAGGAACTCTTAGCTCTAATCTTTGATTAGCACTCAGGGAAAAATAACTGAAAGCATATTACTTCTAATAGAGAACAGACCCCTTAATCCCTTTCATCAAGTAGGAACTCTTAGCTCTGATCTCTGACTTATCACACTTCATAAATCATCACACAAGATTGCTAATTACAAATTTCGTGAAAATATTATAACAATAAAACAGAGTTCTTAATAAGACAGAGTTCAATAGTGTTTCAGCAAAGCAGAATTCATTAACAGTAGTGTTTCAGCAAGACAAAAGTTAATCAAGGCTTAAACATAAATCACACATACACACACTATAACACTAACGGGTGAATCTTGTGAAGAAGGTGGGCCCTACCTTCTCACAAGATTCCCCTGAGACGGAAAAGCTAGAGAAGGATGCTCAAAACAGTTTTGTATTCATCTATCAATAAATCATATTACAATTTGGAAAATGAAGTACGTCCCTCTCTCTGAATCTTTTTCAATACATAAAACTTGGATCCCTCGAATGGTGATTTCCTCTTATTTAAAAGGGAATCCCTTCGATACAATTGATCAAAACATTACAGGATGTATAACTCAGTCCTATCTTTAGTAAAATTGACTTTCTAAACTAGAATAGGATGTCCTAGTCTCGTGCAACAGAATGCTATTCAAAGTGCTGGATGAGGTGTTGCTGTTACGGCTGGAGTAACAGTTCTTTCTCGTTACTGTTGATGCTATTTCAGCACCGCAAATCGTGGGCTGTTTCAGCCACGAGATTTGCGCTCTTGACTGTTTCAGCATTCTCACGATGGTATGGTGCAACTGTCGCTGACTGTGTAACGACTTCCTTGTGTTTCAGCAACTGCGACTCTGGACTGTAACAGCTTCGTGTTTCAGCATTTGCGACTCTGGACTGTAACAACTTCAAGTTTCAGCATCTGCGACTTTGGACTGTAACAACTTTGTGTTTCAGCATCTGCAACTCTGGACTGTGTAACAGCTTCGTGTTTCAGCATCTACAACTCTGGACTGTGTAACAGCTTCTATGAATTGTTGTTTCAGCAACAGGCCTCAAATGCTAATCTGCAGTTTGAACTGTTTCAACACTTATACATTCTAATCATTGGTTAAGTACGAGAGTGATGTAAAATATTATGCAAAACAGATTAAACGTATAGTAATGAGAAGGAACGTTGTATACCTTTGGGACGATCAGATAAAGTGATGATATGAGTTTAAATGTAAGTGAACAAGAGTATAATAGTGGCAAAAAGTATGGGCAAAAAGGTGCATTGTGTGGTCCTAACAGCACCCAAACCTATTCATATAACATGTTTGTTTCTTCTTTTCCTTCGATGGTATTTTTACAAGGCATAAGAATGTACATGTTGTTGAACCTATCAACTACAACAAACAAATAGTCATGTCCCTTCTTGGTTGTTGGAAAACCACCCACAAAATCCATGGAAATGGTTTCCCTGGGTTGAGTCGGTATAGGCAAGGGATGGTATAAACCTTGATTTATATTACTATGCTTGTTGGTACAACAAAGAATTCATCCTCTATTATATCGAGCTACATATTCTCATATTCTGGGCCAATACACATACCTTTCTAAGTTAGCAATTGTCTTCCCAACACCAAAATTTCTTGCAACCTTGGAGGTGTGGGCCTCTCTAATAAGTTGTATCTTTCACCTTTAGAGACACAAAGCTTGTATAACTTATAGAGAAACCCATTTTGGAGATGATATTCATCCTTACAGTCACCTTCTTCTACATGAATTTGTCCTTGTAGTTGTTGAAACACCTCTTTGAAGTCCTCATCTTTTGTGTTTGCATCTTCGTATGCATCAAGGGTAAAAGGATCCATGTGCATAAGAGTTCCCAAACTTGTAATATTAGATGTAGGTGGTATTGAAATAATGTCAACCAACTTATTAGTGTTTCCCTTCTTATATTTGATGACTAGATGAAATTGCTACAAAACCCCATCTACTTGTAATGTATCTAGTTTGTTGAAGCTTACTACGGGCCTGCAAATACTACAGTGGTTGGTTATTAGTTTGGATATCGGTTTCCTTTCCAATAAAATAGTGATTCCACTTCTTAACAACTTGAACCAAGGGATAGAGTTCCTTATCATATGTAGGGTAGTTCATGACTCCCCCATGAAACATATTAGAATGATAGTATATCGGCTCACCCTTGCATCAATATTTCTCCCATAACATATCCACTTGCATCTATCTCCAATTCAAAAGACTTATGCAAGTTAGGAAATACAAGAACTAGTGCTTGACTAATCTTCTATTTAAGCTCCTCGAAAGATTTCTATTGATTCTTTCCCCAATGGAAACTCTAACCACCAGTGATTATGGAATGGAGTGGTGCATATACCACTGAAAAGGATTATATGAATTGTGTAAGTACTGGGTTGCCCCAATAAATCTCTTAACTTCAATGACATTAGTGTAAATTGGCGACTTAATGATGGCCTCCATATTTGTGGGATCTATCTTGAATCCCCTCCACTAATCATGTATCCTAAATACATCAATGATTGTTGAGAAAACTCACATTTATTAAGGCTATCTAGCAGTTGATGATTTTTCAAAGTCTCTAACACATGCATAAGATGAGATATGTTCTCTTCCTAGGTATAACTATAAACCACCATCTCGTCCAAATAAACTATTACAAATGAATCTAAATAGGGAGGCAATACATCATTCATTAATCACATAATTGTATCTAGTGCATTACATAAACCAAAAGGCATGAACAACTATTCATACAGACCTTGCCTTGTATTGAGGGAAGTCTCCCAGGTTTATTCTTATTTAACACATACTTGGTGGTATCCGTATTTGTGATCCAACATAGTGAAGTACTTGGCATGTTGTCATTGGTCTATTAAATCATAAATCCTAGGAAAAGGGTATTAATTATTGAGTGTGATATTGTTCATAGCTTTGTATTTGATACACATCCCCTGAGTCCCATCCTTCTTGGGTACTATGATGATAGGTGACCAACAAGGTGAGATGCTTGGTTGAATTACTCCCTGCTCTAGTAGCTATTGCAACTATTTCTTCATTTCATTTGGTTCCATAACAAACTATCTATACAACCCAATATTTGGAAATGGGGAGTTAGGAAACAATTGTATCTTGTGCTCCACTTCCCTCTTAGGTGGCATCTCATTAAGCTCCTAGAACACTCTTATGTATCCCTGCAACAACTTCTCCAAATATTGTTTATGCTCTTTGGTACATCCCTCCAGGGATGCCTTTACTCTTACTGATTCCTCCCCTTGCTAATTCTCTCTTAAGAAAATAAATACATACTTCTTACAAGGAATGATCAATGTTTTGGCTTTATTGTCACTTACCATAGATATATTCGATTTACATTTGTGTGCATTGATGATGTAAGACTTCCCATCCTTGATAAAGCAGTATTGTTTTTCTCTCTTCATGAAGATTGCATCCTTCATATACATGTAGGGGATTTCAAACACTACACCACATACATCAATGGGTACTACATCTAACTCCACTTCACCATTAAAATCTAAACTTATAGAAAACTTGATCTTACACTATTTAGTGACTTTGATCTCTACATCCTTATTCACTCATCCCAATGGATATGGGATTGAATGATCATGAATCTCCAACCCAAACTTGTTGACCAAATCATCTACTATGAGGTTGACCTTTGAAAGAAAATTGAATAGAGCGTATGCCATGGTTTTTTTGACCTAGATCTTAGTATGGAAGAGTTTTGTCATCTCCACATATGAGTTTCTCTCTACCTATTTTCCCAAATCCATTCCTAGCCAGTTCTTCTTCTTGGCATCCTTTTTATGGTTCTTTGGATTCAACTATGGATGTAGCTTCCAACACTTATCCTCAGTGTGGCCATTAATATTGCAATGGTTGTAGTGGTTGTTTAGATCCTTTCATTGATGTGCAGTGGCTATAATCTTCATGTCTTTTCCTTTCAACTTCTTCTTCCCCTTCTTGGAAGCATCTTGGCGGTGTTTCTATTTATAACCACTTAGTTTCCCTCTCTTATGACCTATGTTCTCCAAGTATTGTTCTTGTACAAAATCCTTATCAATGGTCCTATGTTTGAGAAGCATCTATTGCTTTTGCAAATTACTGTGTAGAACCACTAAATACTTGAGAAGTACGTCTAGGTTATTGGGAGAGATACCCAATGTGATCTCCATCTTCATGAATTTGGTGATGTACTCTTGTACACACTGCCCTTTCCTCTACCTGAAGTGATGCGAATAGATCCACTGGTCCCCTACATACCCAATATGGTATAACTGGGACTTGACGAGGGCTTAAAATCCTCCCACTTAGTTACTGGTAGATCACCCTCTAGCCTAAGTGTCTTTGTGTGCCTTTCCCACCAGGTTAGTACATGTCCCTCTAGTTTCAGTCACAAAAATCAATTTTTTTGTTCTTCATCTATATTATGGACACTAAAATACACTTCTAATTGTTGCAACTAATTATTCAACTTAAGAGCATCAATCTCACCTTGATATCCACTTTCACTTCCATTTTAAAATACAGTCTATGAAGGAGTGATGGTATTCGAACTTGGTTTCTCTTTCTAGATATATTTTTTGAATCATTTTATGGGTATTCACTATCTCTCGATTTCCCCATCTGATCCAACTTTTGAGTTAGAGCCACCAACCTCCCACAAATTCCAAAATTGTTTGCTAGAGCCACCATGAGGAGGGCCATGTTGTGAGAGATATCAATGACTTTCTCTTCCAACCTCAAAATTCTCTCTTCTACTACATATTGAAGGTTGTTATGAATATACTCATCTACAATGGCTAGGGTTATACAAATTTCTTCTTAGGACAATTCTTAGATCCTACAAATTTACACGAATACCCCAAAGAAAATTGTTCTGATACCAATATGATATATAAAGTACCATGGATATTCCATTAGAACAATTCTTCACAAAAAATCTCGTATTATGCTAAAATATTTTATTATGCAAGTTTATTTCCTTATATCTTAGATTTATTATCACTGAATTATTACTCAAATTAATGAAATAACTGAAATAAAAAAAATGGAAGACTAAGCAAATGAACACAGCATTTACACAAATGAATACAAGATGTATCCTGAGAAACCCAATATGGGAGAAAACCTAGCTAGAAGGAGAGGCCTATGCTCTTTTATCTTTTCTTCAGTTATGAATTAAAAATACAAAGAAAGGGGGCACTCACTATGGAGTTTATTTTGACATTATGGTCTGAATGGCTGCTACATGCTGGAATATTGAGAGGGCGGGGGGTGAATTAGTATGAGCACAATATATATTCTTTCACTTTAACAACAATGTTCAATAGTATATCATCAATGTATCATCTATGAATTCATCTTATATATAAATATATATATCATAAGCATGTAAACATAATCAACATCACATCAAGAAAACAATACACCAATTTTTACGTGGAAATCCAAATGGGAGAAAACCACTGAATGCTTTCTTATATATATCAAGAATTCATTCATAGTAAGCACCAACTTCCAAATTCTCCAACTGCAACTGGAAGGAGGCTCCAACCCCCTATTCTCAAGATTCAACCTAAAGGAAGCTACAACTCCCTGAATTCTCTGGCTCCAACGAGAAGGAGGCTACAACCCCTAGGTTCTCTGGTTCTAACCGGAAGGTGGCTACAACCACCTAGTTCTTAGGATCCAACTTGAAGGAAGCTCCAACTCACTGATTCTCTGGATCCAACCGGAAGGAGGCTACAACCACCTTTCCTTACCTCTTCCAACTTCCTTGAAATATAATTCTATACCAATTGTCACTACCACAATCACTACCATGGTCACTTTCATTGTCACTGCCACTATCACTTCCACTATCACTGTCACTACCACTGTCACATCAACCTGTGACATGTTAACCTTTCACTGTATCCAACTTGTCACTGTATCCAACCTGTCATTGTATCCAACTTGTCACATCAACTTGTCCAACCTGTCACTATCAATGATACTTAACCATATCCTCTCACATGGATCATACACCAAGGACACCTCTCAACTAGATGTGCAAGATCACCAACACATGCCTCTACCAAGCATGTACCAAGATCACCAACATACCATCAGAAGATGTGTGTCTCAACCATGTACGCAAATATGTACAAGACCATTAACCTGTACCATACCAAACATCAATCATGTACCACAACCTGTACCAAACCATGCATCGACCATGCACCAACACATGTACCAAACTGTGCATCAACCATGCACCAACACTTGTACCTAATCGTGCATTAACCATGCACCATAGCCTGTACCATATTCCTCAACTATCAACCATGTACATAAATACCATACCAAGTATCACACCATGTGCCAACCATGCACTTCAATCATATACATCAACCATCAACACCTATACCATACCATGCACATCAACCATGTACATCAACACATGTACCATACCATGTATCAAGCCAATAAACCGAGAAATGTACCAACAATGTATCTCAACAAGTAGACCTCAACCAACATACACCATGTGTCCAATGATGTGCCTCAATTCATATACCAAGGCCCTCAAACACATGCCTCAAGCATGCTTCTCAATATCACCAATATGAAACCTCATAACACAATGTACCATACCAAACTAGATACCAACCAACCAAAAATGTACCACTAATAATGTATCATATGATCCCCAAGATGTACCATACATCAACAAGACATGCCTCTCTAAGCTTGTACCATACCATCACCAAGAATATGATACAATCACATAAATGTAACTCTTAAAACTTACCTCTGATCATGTAGTTGATCTGATACTCTGTAAACCTATAACTCTTCCACAATCCTTAGAAACCTGGTACCAACATCCCTTCACAACCTTTCACAAGTCCTTTTACATATATGATAATTTCTCTTCTACAACCTGCAGATATCCACACTTTCCTCCACTGTAGCCCGCATACATCCACGCCCTGATGACTTGCAACTCACGGATACCTCAGAAAATAGGGTTAATTAATCTTGTTGCAACCCCGATACTTTCACCTTAGACCTTCCTTCGTAACCTTAGAAAAATGTTGTCACAAACTTGCCAAAATATTACAATACTAAACCATAACAAACACTAGATAGAAATTCAGTGTAATTGTGTGAGTGTTCTTATGAGATACTCCTTGAGGTGCTTATATAATAATTCTAGGTAACCTATTTCCTTATTTTAGGGGTTTCTTGTTACAACTACTTTTCCCTTTCACCAAGACTTGTAACGAACTAGAGGCTTATTGACTACTCTTCAAGGCTTCCAAATTTACAGGGCCATATCTCTCTAACCATGAGGAACCACGTGGCATTCCACATATCACCAGAAACAACATGACAAGGAATATCCAACTATGAGTTTCTTACTTGTAATTTAACTGTCCTTCATATCCATATTCCTTAATCAACTTTGGGTCCCATAACCACACCTTTGGGGCTACATGTAGACTACAACAAATGTACCCACCTAACTCACCATCAATCTCAATCATACAAATGTAAATCAATTTTCCAGCATCTTTGGACCTCTCCAAGGGTTGTCATCAATCTCCAAGGGTTGACATCAATGACAACAAATTGTGCAAACCAACTATCCAACAATATCCCCCTTTGGAATTGATGGCAAAAATTAGGCATGACAACACTCATGATAATTCTCACCCTTTGATTATCGCTCCTCATCAATGTTTCTATCTCTGCCCTTTTGACATCAATAGAAAAGGGTATCTCTCCTTGGGGATGCTCTCCCTGTCTTCATGCCTCTATTATTTCTCTTCATCTTTGACCAAAGGTTAACTTCCCATGTTGATATGTCTCCTCTTGATACTTCACCTGCTCTAACCAATCATAGGATAAAGAATACCTCCCCCTATGGGTATGTATCCCTTTCTGTATGATACTAATTTTCCTTTCTGAATATATCTCTCTAATGATTTCCCTTCTTTGCAAGATGTAGAAATACTTGTGAAATGTTTCCTTTCCTCTCTTCCAATGCTACTTATTATCCATTGGTTCTTCCTCATGTAATTCACTGATATATATAAAAATCATTCAAAAAATTTGATTACTTCAATCACTTGTCATGTTCACTTGACCATGTTGTCAAATGATTTCATTCTGATGATATAAATTCTACTGACAATTTCACTTTCCTTGTTCTATTGTGCCTTTCACTTCTTCCTTTTCGTGACCAACTAATACCAACTGATTTCAATTGTAAATACACTTCTATGCATCTTCTCTGACCCATGCTTTCTGTAACATATCATGAATCCATCTCTGTCCATATGTCACAAAATATCCATAACTATGCTACTCAGTTGTCCACAATGTTGACCCATCTACCACTGTACCATTCTGAAGATTTGTCTTGAATGTACTACAACTAATATTCACATTTTCTTGTTTATCTGAATGAATAAAATATGTCCATTGATTTGATCTATCTTCTCATCAAACTTTGCATGTCTAGAACAACCTGTACCAAAGATAGCCATGCCTCAATACATACGTGAAATACAATCATAAACTTATGCATGCGTGGGAACACTACTTCTCAACTGATCAATCTGTCATTTTGTACTTATGCTATCTTAATGATATGAATCTGTCTCTGCAAACACTTCATACTTCTCGAAATATGGTTCTTTGATATATAGTATCTACTGCATGGACTTCCAATGATCAACATACATATTTATTGGGAGTCTCCAAGATGGATGTCTCAGAAAAATACCTGCTCTAATGCAGAGTAATAATCCTCTTCGTCTTCCCCCGGATGGGGTGCCAGGTGGAAAGAATGGGCAAGTGGAGGCGTAAGGGGAGGGGCCATTTATGGTGGCTCTTACCTCCAGCTACAACCATTTATTAAGGCTTTCACCTCCGTCGGCCACCAGTTATTGATGGAGCCTCTCACGCATGAGCAAGGGACAGCCAGCCAGAGCATTAAGCTCTCGACGTTAATGGTGGAAGCCATGGTTTATGCCATTATCATTTTAACCGGACCTTTCAGAATGCATTTGAAGTTTGTTGAGAAAAGCAAGAACCGCTGTGCAGGAGGCATCCTGGCACTCGCCCTCGCTCTCATCATGCCACGGGCAAGGGGAAGACCTCGTAGAGGAGTTGGCTGGTACGCGGCGGATGCAAGAAAGAAGAGGCACAAGAGGTTTGAAAGAGCTCTGCTCTTGGCCAAGAGAAACCGCCAAGGTGATGCCGCAACAGCAAGTTCGCCCCCTCGAACCTATGTAGAAGAAGACCTGTCCTTAGAGCTCCCACCGGACTTCTTTGAGAGCCGCCTATTCATCGTCCCGGATAATTGGGACCCTCCAGCGAGCTTTGGACAAGCGACATCAGCACCCAATTTGAGCAAGACTCGCGCCCCCAACAACACTCTGAGCGTAGAATTCGATGCCTGCCCAGTGGAGGAGGAGCTACCGGAACACACAGCTGACCTGTAGACGCAGAGGACGATGCCAGGCCACAAGGAAACGGAGGCTGAAACGAAGTCGCCACCATCGCCACCGTTCCTACATCCAGAGCACCTGAACCTTGGTTTTCTAAGTGTGTAGCCTGGTGGAGGATCAAATTTTCAGAGCTGTATGCATCAGCTAGCGCTTAGACATGCTCTACGCAACCTACTCCAAGGCCACACCTCAGCGCCAATACCCCACCTGTGCTCAGCCCTATGTCATCCATGTCAATGGCGGAAAATCTATGGAAGGACGCGAGGACTCCCACGAATAGGTTCTGTTGTTTCCTATGGTCTCCATTTCCTTTTCTTTTACTGTCTATCAGAGCTATCGCTCTTTAGTTACTAGCTTAGTTATCTTCAAAACAGACTTTCCTATACTGCTAAGGACGATGGACATGCACCCTAGTTTCCTTCGGGTAGGGTGGCGAAACATGAGGCTTGATTTTGCATACTGTTGTGGACAAGCCAGCTGTCCTGGTTTCCTGTATAGGCAGGACAACTGGCACCTCTATGCCAAGTGTATTTCTTTTTTGAAAGTTTAATATAACAGGTTTCACCCTTTTTTACTTAAAAATAAATAAATAATAATCCTCTTAGTCTTTAGACTCATCATCTCTCTGAATTATGACTTCTTTCTTCCTATGGATTGATATTGCACTCTAATTATTGAAAGTACAATCTATTGAACTTGTTCTTCTTTTCTTTCTCGTGCTACTGCAAATCATGTGATCTATGGGACCTGGTGTTTATTCACCTGTTCTTATTGTTTTTCATTTCTTCTCCAAACCTTCCTATATATGACATCTTTCTTTTTCCCTGTAGATTTGTCTTCATCTTGAACTATTTCCAATCTTGAGAGTATGACTTATGGTGTCCTTCATTCATCTAATCTTCCTTTGTTTGTTCTTGTTTTCTTTTCCAAACCTTCTTATATATGATATTAGTGTTCTTTCTCATAGAAGTATCCATCATGCTTCTATAATTAGGAACTATGTGTCCATAGTTGTGGCATTTGTAACATTCGTTGTTATGTGGGGCCACATAAGAATTTCTTGCTTGAACATTTCTTCCATGACCGCTGCAATATGCAACCTTATGTCCAAAGTTAGTACAATAAAAATAATGAACATAAAATAAATTTACATACGTAGGAGTGGATTATTTTCTTTATGGTGTAGTCCTTTTGAATTCCGGCCTTGGTTGATCATGATCTTCTCTTCTTTGGATCTCTTCATTATGGTTGAAGCTTCCTTTGAGTACTTTTGATAACTCTTAATCTTTTCTTCATTCTTCTTTTTTGGAAACCTGGAATGCTTCTCTTCATTCTCTACTGCAGATGTGGAGATTTCTATCTCTTTAATGTTCTTGTGAGATTGACAATTTTACTTCTCAATGTGACAACTTCTTCTTCAAGTTTCTCAACCTCTTCTTCTTTACTCACCCACTGAATATTCATGGCTTCTTCTATTCACTTTTCTTCTTCGAGTTGGATCTTCAAGGAGATGATTTCCTTTTCAATTCTTCTTTCTTCTTGACCAAATTCTGCTTCAAGTTGATTTAAGTCTCCAGTTCTTTCTTTAAGATGGTCTATCAAAATATTCTCTCTTTTATGCCTGCTTTCTGTAATGATCCCAAGACAAATTATTTCTTGGAATCACTAACTACTACTAATTTATTGAGTTATTAAGTGCATACAACATTCATCAACACATGAAGATCACAATATATTCAAGATGTAGAAGAACAAGCAAAGATCTGAATTCTTCACTGAATGGTGTGCCCCACTAGATGACTGAAACCCTAGCTGGTTTGGCCCTGATGAAGGAGGCCTCCAAATTCTCTGAAACTCTCCAAGAATATAGATCAGGCTATGAGAACCCCGTGGGAGAAGTTTCGGGCTCAAATCTCAAGTAGATCTACCTAGATCTGAGTTTTACTGAATCACAGGATGTCCCCTATGGCTCCACGACATCCCAATCTGCAGACAAATATAGAATGATGATAACCCTCCATAAAAGCCCTCAAACTAAGGGTCCTACCCCTGCAAACAAAACCCAACTGTCGGAATGGCCCTAGGCCCTCGGGATAAGCTGGATTGAACCTCCCTCGATAA
>SNQJ01S0057802.1:28245-55074 GCA_010110895.2 Picea sitchensis
AAGAGGAAACAAAAGAGCACGATGTACCTGAAGAGGTACAATCATCCTCTAACAATGCTGCTGAAACAGCAAAACCACCATTTCCTGAGCATTTAGCCTTGACAAGAACGCCTGAGCCACCAGCCTTCAATCTTCTAGGGGAATTACAAAATTTATATGTCAAAATTCCCCTACTACAAGCACTCCAAGACGTACCAATCTATGCCAGGACGATGCGAGACATTTGTGTTAAAAAGCCTGGTAGGAAAACGAATGATCCCCTTACAGTCCATGTTATGGGAGACTTGTCTGCACTGATGTCAGGCAAAACCCCCCCAGTTAAGTATGGTGATCCCGGCCATCCTACCGTTACAGTACAAGTTGGAAAAACGATAATCCCTCGAGTCCTGGTAGACCTAGGTGCGGCTATCAATATCATGACTCTGGAAACCTTACAACTGCTACAGTTGCAAAATAAAGTCAGAGACACCCCAACTATCCTAGAATTGGCTGACAGATCCACAATTAAACCAAAAGGAGTCATTGAAGACCTCGGTATCTCTGTGGAATCCTGGAATTATCCAGTCGACTTTATGGTGCTACAACCCAAAACAAAGTTGGGGGGCCACCCTCTAATTTTAGGTAGACCATGGTTAGCCACAACAGATGCTTTTATCAGCTATAGATCCGGCTCAATGACAATTTCAAACAGTTATGAAACAAAACAGCTTACCCTCTACCCTCACGCTACACCCCTGGTTAATAATGACAATTCTGTATGGGAAGATTTTGACGAACAACCTACTCAACCCCTTTTAACTATCGGACAAGATCTAAGCCTGAAAGACTCTACCGAGGATGAAGTAATTAATAACTTTATCTGCGAACCCTCCTCTGTGACTCCAGAAACTCATAATCAACTAACTGCACTGTTGGAGTCTGATAATAAAGAAAACCTCAATTCGGAAGGCCCACCGCAGATATCTAACACCTTCTCCTCTAAAAGCAGACCAATAGAAATTGAACCTGGCAAAACACTGAACATAAACCCGAATTTGACAGATGCTGAAACACAAAAATTAATGAAGTTACTTCTGGAAAATAAAGAAGCATTCGCATGGGATTACATAGATATGAAAGGAATCTCGCCTGAATTATGCACTCATCGAATATATATTAAGGAAGATTGTCGGCCAATCTACCAACCTCAGCGACGAATGAATCCGAATTTAAGAGAAATCCTCAAAGAAGAACTTCAAAAATTGTTCAATGCAGGGTTTATCTATCCCATATCAGACAATGAATGGGTGTCTCCACTGGTAATAGTTCCCAAGAAGAACGAGAAATGGAGAGTATGTGTGGATTACAGAGCTTTAAATAAATCCACTCAAAAAGATCACTTTCCATTACCATTCATTGATCAAGTGTTAGATAATTTGTCAGGGAAGAAAATTTTCTCATTTTTAGATGGTTTCAGTGGATATAACCAGATCAAAATTGCACCTCAAGATCAAGATAAAACCACCTTTACTAGCCCTTGGGGAACCTTTGCTTATAGAGTCCTTCCATTTGGACTATGTAATGCACCAAAAACCTTCCAAAGAGCAGTTTTAGGGATCTTTTCTGATATGCTTAATGACTCTATGGAAATTTTTATGGATGATTTTACTCCTTATGGTGTTTCTTTTCAGGAAGCACTACAAAACCTTGAGAAAGTACTCAAACGATGCATACAAGCCCAACTCTCCTTAAGTACAGAAAAATGTCATATGATGATGAGTGAAGGAATAGTGCTTGGACATTTTATCTCATCTCAAGGAATTCAGGTAGACCCATCTAAAATACAAGTCATTAAGGATCTTCCTACTCCCAAAACCCAAATAGAGGTAAGAAGCTTTCTAGGACATGCTAGATACTACATAATATTTATTAAGAATTTTTCCAAAATAGCTTCTCCCCTGTTTGGGTTACTGATGAAAAATGCTGAATTCAAATGGACTAATTTTTGCTAGGAAGCATTTAACACACTTAAACATCAGTTATCTACAGCTCCTATTCTTAGAGGACCTGATTGGGCACTCCCCTTTCATATATCCTCCGATGCTTCAGATACTGCAATAGGAGCTATCTTGGGACAAGAAGAAGATCATCTTCCCTATGTTATCTATTTCATCAGCAAGAATATGACCCCTGCTGAACTCAATTATACAGTCACCGAAAAGGAATTCTTAGCAGTTATCTATGCAATTAATAAATTTAGACATTACATTACTGGCTATTCTACTTTTTTCCATACTGATCACTCAGCTATCAAATACTTAATGAACAAACCTATTACAAATGCTAGAGTCACCAGATGGCTACTATTATTCCAGGAATTTGATATCACAATTGTAGATAGGCCAGGAAAAGAGAATGTAGTTGTTGATTTCCTTTCTCGGTTGACACCTGATGATGATACCCCAGTAGATGATTCTTTTCCTGATGAATATCTAATTGCAGTTTCTGCCCACTCACCTTGGTATGCGGACATTGCTAACTACTTGGTTGCAGGGAAGTTTCCTCCACACCTATCCTACCGAGAGAAAAGAAGTATCATTCATCAAAGTGCTCGATATAGTTGGATAAGTGGGTGTCTTTTTCATACAGGAGCTGATCAAGAAATCCAAAGGTGTATTAGAGAAGATGAGGTGTATGATCTACTCAAAGCTTTTCATGATGGCCCTTGTGGAGGGCATTTTGCTGCCAAGAGAACAGCACACAAAATTCTCAGGATGGGGTACTATTGGCCCTCACTCTTCAAAGATGCAAAGAAATATGTCAGGGCCTGTGATAGCTGCCAAAGAATAGGCCAACCTAATCATAGATATGAAATGCCATTAAACCCCCAGATAGTACTTGAACCATTCGAAATATGGGCCATAGACTTTGTAGGACCCATCAACCCCCCATCCAATAAAAAAGTTTACATAGTGGTCTGTACAGACTACATGACTAAATGGGTGGAAGCCAAAGCACTCCACAGAGCGACCGAAGAAGCAGTGATAAATTTCTTATTTAAAGACATATTCATCAGATTTGGAGTGCCAAGAGAACTAGTTACAGATGGAGGACCTCCTTTTACTTCTCATGTTTCAAAACTATCCTTCAAAAATATCACATCTAGCAAAGAATGACCACAGCATACCACCCCCAAGCCAATGGACAGGTGGAAAGCACAAACAAAGTAATAGAATCCATTCTCACAAAAACAGTGAAGGAAAATAGAAAGGACTGGTCCTACAGGCTCCCTGAAGCATTATGGGCCTACATAACTACCTGGAGGAATACTACAGGATTCTCTCCCTATGAATTAGTCTATGGAAAGAGTGTTGTCTTTCCTGTGGAATTTGAGATAAAAACCTTAAGGAATGCTTTAGTTGTCAACCTCGATTTAACAGATGCACAGACAGCCAGGTTGCAGCAGCTTAATGAATTGGAAGAGAAAAGACTAGATGCCATTCAGCAGACAACCATAATCCAACAGCAAAGATCAAAATGGCATGACAAAAATATCAAGAACAAGTAGTTCCAAAAAGGTAATTGGGCTCTATTATATGATTCCCAGTTCAAGGAATTTCAAGGGAAACTGCCTACAAGATGGCTTGGACCTTACGAAGTAGACACAATCTTTCCCAATGGAACAGTAAGGCTCCTCACAATCGATGACTCCAAAACTCCGTTACTTGTAAATGGTCATCGGCTCCGTCTGTACCAGCGACCTATTTCTAAAGAATATTTTAAGGCCACATGCATGGCAGACGCCCATTTACTCTTTGAAGAGGGGGTTTCTACCCCTAATTACAAATAATTCTTTTAAGATTTCCTTATCATTAGATTAGATTAGATTTTATTTACTAATAATCCATGTCAATAAAAACCATGTTACAATCAATTTTTGCAGATCCCCAATCGAAGCACAACAAAGGACGATCCTACTTCACAAAGAGACGAGCTTGCCCAATCCTGAAACACCACCGTTCAGCATTTTCTTAACTTTTCCCCGTTGCTGAAACACCACTGTCAGCAACTCTTCATCACTTCCCTGAGGCTGAAACACCACTCTTCAACACTTTTGACTTTCTCTGTTGCCAAAACACCACTGCTAACACCTTCGTATTCCTTCCCTTCATTCCTGAAACAATGCTACCAACCCCACACCTATCTCCCCACCATTGTCAGGCACTCTTCATCATTTTTTCCGATGCTGAAACACCACTGTTCAGCGCTTTTGACTTTCTTTCGATGCTGAAACACCACTGCTCAGAACTTTTTGGTTGCCAAAACACTACAGTCTGGCAATTCCTCACCTTTTTCATCGACGAAACAACATCGTCCAGCAATTGTTTCGCCTTTTCTTTTCTGTTGCTGAAACACCATTGTGAGAAACTCTTCATCATTTTTCCCGATGCTAAAACACCACTGTTCAGCACTTTTGACTTTCTTCCGATGCTGAAACACCACTGTTCAGCACTCTTTGTTTGCCAAAACACTACAGTCCGACAATTCCTCACCTTCTTCATCGACGAAACAACACCATCCAGCAATTGTTTCGTCTTTTCTTTTCCGTTGCTGAAACACCATTTTTCAGCAGTTCTCCTCATTTTCTCATCACCGAAACAACACCGTCCAGCAATTGTTTCGTTCTTCTCTGTTGCTAAAACACCAATTTTTCAACATCATCGATCAGCAAGCTTTTACATTCTCGTAGTTCGTCCTTCCAGTTAGCAAATCCTTGATATAATTCATATCAAAGTCTCCGCCACGACTACTGAACATGCATGATATTTGCAGCACGAATCAAAAGGTAAGGTGA
The DNA here is from genome assembly GCA_010110895.2 of Picea sitchensis. NCBI lineage: Eukaryota > Viridiplantae > Streptophyta > Pinopsida > Pinales > Pinaceae > Picea > Picea sitchensis. Next base: position 33,080 of record SNQJ01S0057802.1, read on the forward strand.
GGTATGTAAATTTTATGTAATTAAGTTAGGCTATAGTTAATGAGAATATCCTAAAACCATTATGACCATTCAAGTGCAATTATTACTAGCCGCACCTGACGGGAGGGAAGTACACGTCAAATCCCCGATACCATCATTTCACACAAATTCACCGCCGCCACCCCTATTTCACCACCCTTTCCCGTATTTGACCACATTTTGCATAACGTCGCTCGAAAAACTCACTCTACGCAGAAGCTGATACTCAAACTCTTGACGCTGTATCTTATCGAGCTGGTAGCCATGGGAGGATTTGTCATACGGAATGAGCCCACCACCACAACACTGTTAGAACACTATCCAGCAGGCAGGATGGCTCAATTACTTCCCCAGACTTCATGGGTATAATGAACAACAGGTCCTACAATTTGCCCAAAATCTTCAGGAGGACCATTTTGTCGTCGAAGAGGTCTGAATATCAGTAATAGAAGAAGATATAGCAGAGGTCTCAGGCCTCCCTATCGACGGTACTCGCAGGTTCAACCGAAAACATATCATTGGGAATGTTCAGCAGGACTTCTTCCTGCCAGGAGAACCAATTGTGTTTAAAGGCAGGGGTGTTCAACTCAGCTCTTTACCACCCCCATGGACACAAGTTGCAAGGTTTATCAAAAATTACCTAACCTGCGAGGGCCGATACCAGGTAGTTTATCAGCATGAATTTCTTCTGTTATCTCATTTAAGGCATAATAGATGGGTAAATATTCCTTATTATTTGCTGGGTTGTTTGAAAAATATGGCACACTATTGCAAAAAGGCTAAAGATCCAACCCTTTCACTCACTCACCACCGCCTTGTCCAATTACTCATCCACAGGTGTTTTGCTCAACAAAACCATCCACTAAATAACCCACCCATAAACTCCCAACCTGCTGCCGAAATTCCTAAAAATCCTCAGGAGCAGCAACCGCAAAACCCCCCAGACTCCCCTGAAGCACCCAATAGCCCGCCCAGTCCAATCAATTCCCCTACCATTCCAAAACCGCCTCATACCTTACCAGAGTCATCCACTCCCGCCCTTCATATTCTTAGTGATGACTCTGAGCTAGATAATTCCCCCTGTCCCATCATTGAGGAAAGACCTCCACGTAAACGTAAACAAACTCCCTTCTTTCCGCCCTTCTTACGAAAAAAGAGAACAAGGGCCTCAACAAAGACACCCATTATCCTAGATCCCCAACCCATTCAACTGATACCCCGTCCATATCCAACCTCCCAAATCCCGGGATCTTTGCCTACCCCACCCATGGGCACTGAAACACAAGAACCGGATGCCCAGGGTGGTGCGCCATCATTTCTTTCAAACCCCATAGTTGAAACACAAGAAATAGCTACCCATTCAGTGGTTGAAACACAAGAACCAGCCATAACTGCCACACAAGAACAAGCTACGGCTGAAAAACAAGAACCAGCCATAACTGCCACACAAGAACAAGCTACGGCTGAAACACAAGAACCAGCCGCTGATTTTGAATTTGAGATACAGGAATCACAGGCCTGGGATGCTGCAGCACTACTCTCCTCCAATAAAGTAGCTGAAACACAAGAACCAGCTACCCATTCAGTGGCTGAAACACAAGAACCAGCCCTAGCTGCCACACAAGAACCAGCTACGGCTGAAACACAAGAACCAGCCGCTGATTTTGAATTTGAGATACAGGAATCAGAGGTTCAGGGTGCTGCAACACTACTATCCTTCCATCAGGAATCTGAAACACAGAAAGCAACCGCCAATCCAGTATCTGCTCCACAAGAACCAGCTAGTGAGGATGTGACTGCCACACAAGAACCAATCATTCCTCAATCAGAACCCACAATGGCCTCTCTCTTGCAAGAAAACGAGTTTTTAAAATCTGAACTGGAAGCATATAAGGAAGAATTAGCTAGGGCAAAGGAAGCATATGAAAAGGAACTAAATTTGTACACCCTAGCTCGTACAACAACCTTGTCAGAGGGGACTGCAGAGAACCTGTGTAAAGAATACATGTGTTGCCAATGTGGGGATATTTACTATCAGGCAGGTTATAAGGTAATTCAAGTCCCAATATCAGGAGCTCCCCCTACTCCTTCAACTTTTGGAGTCAAAAAGGAAGAACCTGCTGTCACACAAGAACCAACAGGTCCTCCCAAGATCAAGACTGAGCCCTGTATTGCAACAAATGAAGTCCCTGCCTTTGTCAACAAAGTTGTACAGATAGTGTCTATGGAGGAATTTACACCTCCCAGTCAGCTCAACCTCCCCACTCCTGTGGGACAATCTACTCGGCCCCTACCTCTTTCCACTACCTGCAACGCTGAAACACAGACTCAGCTATGGGATGAGGAGGCAACAATACAAAATTGGAAGAAAGACTATGCTGCAACACGGGCCAAAAGCCTGCAAGAGTATAGACAAATCTGGATAAATCATACTTTCTCAAATTGGGTAGCTCTAGAGCAGACACGTGAGGAGGCTCACGCCCTGAAGAAACAGAACAAAGAGTTCAAAGGAAGAATGGCCCAGGTATTTGACCTGACATAAAAACTATTGGCCACAAGGAAACCATCTTGCAACTACTCCTTGTTCCTTATGGACCGACTCATATGGTTTCAGATCAAATCAATTATAGAAGGCAAACCCCATGCAGTACTGAACTCAGTAGATTTTGTCAAAACTTTCACAGAAGCATCTGCCAGAGATCAGCACCTCCTCTGTGAGGCATATCTTCATAACGAGGCCATCCCTGAAAACAGACAGCTGAACATTATTCCTCTTGTAGGGGACATTCAAATTCGGGTATTTGCTTCCTTTCTCCACAATCAAATCATTTGGCAAGATGACTTCAAAACTGCCACACATAATGAAGACAACCGCCTTCTATGGATAAGACCAGAACCACAGAATGCAGCTACCTTTGTCAAATAATACCATGAGTTCTTAAAGAAACCAAAGATGATTGAACATGTTCAACAGCTACAATCAATAGTGCTCCAGGATTGTCAGCACTTCATCACATCTATAGAGGTTTTTTCCCTCCAGGCAAACAACTTATTTTGGCAGCAATCTACCGATAAAAGAAAGGAATACAATCCTTTCAGCCCTACCAACCTTGAGGTAGCAATTTCCAGAATACTTAACTATATCCAGTGTGCACAGCAATGTGCTGAAAACTGGATAGGGTACCGGTTTTATTTTTCTATCCTCTGGTTGCCAATATAAAGATATCAAATTGACTATAAGCTGCCTAAGAAGACAGAAACAGTAGCATGGAAAAGATTACAGCGGGTCCAAGGGTTCAGAACACCAACGAACAGTACCTCCAAGAGCTACTCCTTGAGTAACTTACACACTCAGATTCGGTATCCAGACTCTGATCCAGAGTGAAGTTGCCTGAGGACATGCAACACCTTGAGTTGGGGGGGATGTTAGGACCACACAATGCACCTTTTTGCCCATACTTTTTGCCACTATTATACTCTTGTTCACTTACATTTAAACTCATATCATCACTTTATATGACCATCCCAAAGGTATACAACGTTCCTTCTCATTACTATACATTTAATCTGTTTTGCATAATATTTTACATCACTCTCGTACTTAACCATTGATTAGAATGTATAAGTGTTGAAACAGTTCAAACTGCAGATTAGCATTTGAGGCCTGTTGCTGAAACAACAATTCACAAAAGCTGTTACATAGTCCATAGTTGCAAATGCTGAAACACGAAGCTGTTACACAGTCCAGAGTTGCAGATGCTGAAACACGAAGCTGTTACAGTCCAAAGTCACAGATGTTGAAACTCGAAGCTGTTACAGTCCAGAGTCACAGATGCTGAAACACGAAGTTGTTACAGTCCAGAGTCATAGTTGCTGAAACACAAGGAAGCCATTACACAGTCAGCGACAGTTGCACCGTACCATCGTGAGAATGCTGAAACAGTCAAGAGCGCAAATCTCGTGGTTGAAACAGCCCACGATTTGTGGTGCTGAAACAACATCAGCAGTAACGACAAAGAACTGTTACTCCAGCCGTAACAGCAACACCTCATCCATCACTTGGAATAGCATTCTGTTGCACGAGACTAGGACATCCTATTCTAGTTTAGAAAGCCGATTTGACTAAAGATAGGACTGAGTTATACATCCTGTAATGTTTTGATCAATTGTATCAAAGGGATTCCCTTTTAAATAAGAGGAAATCACCATTCAAGGGATCCAAGTTTTATGTATTGAAAAAGCTTCAGAGAGAGGGACGTACTTCATTTTCCAGATTGTAATATGATTTATTGATAGATGAATACAAAACTTTTTTGAGCATCCTTCTCTAGCTTTTCCATCTCAGGGGAATCTTGTGAGAAGGTAGGGCCCACCTTCTTCACAAGATTCACCCGTTAGTGTTATAGTGTGTGTATGTGTGATTTCTGTTTAAGCCTTGATTAACTTTTGTCTTGCTGAAACACTATTGTTAATGAATTTTGCTTTGCTGAAACACTACTGAACTCGGTCTTGTTAAGAACTCTGTTTTATTGTTATAATATTTTCACGAAGTTCGTAATTAGCAATCTTGTGTGATGATTTATGAAGTGTGCTAAGTCAGAGATCAGAGCTAAGAGTTCATGCTTGATGAAAGGGATTAAGGGGTCTATTCTCTGTTAGAAGTAATCTACTTTCAGTTATTTTTCCCTGAGTGCTAATCAGAGATTAGAGCTAAGAGTTCCTGCTTGATGAAAGGGATTAAGGGTTCTGTTCTCTGTTAGAAGTAATCTGCTTTCAGTTATTTTTCCCTGAGTGCTAATAAGAGATTAGAGCTAAGAGTTCCTACTTGATGAAAGGGATTAAGGGTTCTGTTCTCTGTTCGAAGTAATCTGCTTTCAGTTATTTTTCCCTAAGTGCTAATCAGAGATTAGAGCTAAGAGTTCCTGCTTGATGAAAGGGATTAAGGGTTCTGTTCTCTGTTAGAAGTAATCTGCTTTCAGTTATTTTCCCTGAGTGCTAAATCAGAGATTAGAGCTAAGAGTTCCTACTTGATGAAAGGGATTAAGGGTTCTGTTCTCTGTTAAGAGTAATCTGCTTTCAGTTATTTTCCCTGAGTATGCAATCAGAGATTAGAGCTAAGAGTTCCTGCTTGATGAAAGGGATTAAAGGTTTTGTTCCCTGCTAGAAGTAATCAGCTGCCTTCAGTTATTTTCATGAGTTCGCTAATCAGAGACTGGTACTAAAGGTTCCTGCTTGTTGGAAGGGATCAAGGGTCCTGCCCTCTGTCAGATAGAGTTAGCCTTCTATGCATTAATGTTTTCATGAAGTGTGTTAATCAGAAACAAGGTGTTGAAGTTCCTGCTTGGGAATAAGGGTCCTGTTCTCTAGTTACAGAATAGTGGTTCCTTCCTGTTGCAGTTGTTATTTTTAAATGTAATCCAGGATTCTTTAGATTAATCTTTATAACCTCTGCAATAGGTAAATTGCTTTCCTATGATTCAAGTCAGAACTTCAGTCTATTCAAGGAAAGTGTGATTAGTATAGTTTTCTTTATTACAAATCTAAGTTGCTTTTGGAATTGAGCATATATAGTGCGTGATTACCTTTGAAATAAACAGACTTCCCTGGGTTGATAATTTATGTAGCACTTGATTGTTTGAATCAATTGAGCAATTATAGTGACTAACATGTGTAGCATTTGATGACTAGGCCATAATCAATTTGAAGACAATAAAAATGACATTTGAATCAGAATAATATAGGGTCATTGCGCCATTAGATCCATCGGAAGGGGAGAGGTTTGTAGAACCTACTTTCCTAGACTTAGAGGAAATTAGCCAATTGTATAGAACAACTGCGCATGATGAGGATTACGTGAACCCAACTACAGATGGGATACTTAGTTGGTGGAGCATTACTTCATGTGAAACAGATTCAGATACCAGTTTAGAAAACTGGCAACAAAGGCTACACGAAGTGTCTACGAGGAGATGTGCACAAATAGACCACGCAGTAAGATGGGTAGGCACAGAAGTAAGGGAACCGCCTTGTTTCCACAGAATCAACGATTTGGAAACATTCTCGGTACAGTATGAATATGAAGTATTAAAGAATCAGAGACTGTTAGAACTTGATATAGCACTCAAGGCCACACTTGCAAGATGGTGGGGTGCACACAAAGAGACAATCACAAATTGGTACCAATGTAAGTGGTTATTGTGCATAAGGTTCGGTGTAGAATAGAAAAAAAACAAGCAACAGAGGTATGATGGACAAGGGGCACCAGTAGAACACTTGTAGAAGTGTAGAACGTTGTGGAAATTGACACCCCCAGAGGAATGGCCTCATCATTTTATACACGCTCTAGAGGGCATACCAGGGAATTGGTATACAGAACAGGAATTGTGCAAAGGAACTATGACCTGGATGAAATTGCAACAGAACTTTACAGTCACTTTCTCATTCGAGCATGAGAACCCCAACATATATGCAGCTCTTAAACAGATAAGAGGCATGATATTCATCAAGGAACTGGAAGTAAAACTCATAACATAAGAGAAACAATGGAACAAACAGACAGTCAAGGAATTGTTTTCATGTTACCATGTGCAGGAGGAGGCACCAAATGAAGATGATCTGCACAATATTCAGATCGAAGAAAAAGGGGAAAGAGAAGTGGATGGTCCACCCATAGAATCAGAAGTTATTGCCACACCGATCAAGGTAAATAAAGTTAACATTGGGACAGCTGAAAATCCCAAAATGGCCAACATCAGAGATTAATGGGATGAGTAGATAGTAGAAATCATAACAGAGTTGATGTGCAAATACAGTGACCTATTTCCCACAACATGTACAGAGATGAAAGGTATAGTAGGAGAGTTAGGAGAGATGAATTTACCACTTAGACATGAAGCGAGACCGATCAGATAGCGACCATATAGACTGAACCCAATATATAAGCAAAAGGTCAAGGCTGAGATCAATAGGATGCTCGAAGCCAGAATCATAGAACAGGTTGAAGAATCAGAATGGATAAGCCCAATGGTAGTTCAGGACAAAAAACAAGGAGGAACAAGGATATGCATCGACTTGAGGAAGTTGAATGATGCATGCCTACATGACTCGTTCCCTACACCTTTCACGGATGAATTGTTAGAGAACATAGGAGGACATGAAGCCTACTCATTCACTGATGGATTCTTAGGATACCATCAGATAAAGATAGCACAGGAAGATAGATACAAGACCACATTTGCGACAGAATGGGGATCCTACCAGCACACAGTCATGCCGTTTGGACTGAATAATGCCCCAACAATATTTTTCAGGGTATTCATCGCTGCATTTAAGTAATTCATTCACCATTTTCTAGAGGTATACCTGGAAAATTGGGCAGTCTATAGTTTGTTGAAAGACCATGTAAAATTCTTACAACTGATGTTAGAAAGATGTAGGCAATGCCAGATATCACTGAACATAATGAAATGCATATTTGGAACACCGTTTGGGATACTATTGGGCCATATAGTATGCAAACAAGGTTTATTAGTAGATCTTGCAAAGATTACAGTAATTGTTAACTTGCCAGCACTGAAAACAATACGTCAGCTAAGAGCAACATTGGGACACACAAGATATTACAGGAAATTTATCAAAGGGTACGTGTAGATTACTGAACCAATGGAAAAGTTGTTAAGAAAGGTTACAAAGTTTTAGTGGAATGACGAGTGTCAACACGGTCTGGATACCCTGAAGGAAAAGATGGTCACTACGTTGATATTAGTATTTCCAGATTGGGAGAAGACATTCCATGTGCATGTAGATGCATCAACCATATCACTTGGAGCTATCTTGGCATAGCCAAGAGCAAGAGATCTGGATCACCCTATATCATTTGTGAGCAAAACATTATCAAAATCAGAACATAACTATAACACTACAGAGAGGGAAGGCCTAGCTATGGTCTACGCACTGTAGAAGTTCAGACATTACTTATTGGGAAAACACTTTAAGATGTTCACAGATCACTCAACCCTAAAATACCTAGTCAACAAGCCAGTGTTGGGGGGGAGAATTTTTCGATGGTTACTATTATTTCAAGAGTTTGACTTTGAAGTAATATTTAAGCTAGGAAAATTGAATGCAGGACCTGACCACCTATCAAGAGTCACAAATGGAGAAGAACCTACGAATTTAGAAGACAACTTTCCAGACGCACAACTATTTTTAGTCAATATCTCTAATGAATACTTCGTAGATATCATTCATTACTTGATCACAAGTATTGCACTGCAAGAGTATACCACCGTGCAGAAGAAAAACCTGGTAGTCCATGCAACACACTATCAATTGATTGCAAGACACTTATACAAAATGGGTGTAGATAGCGTCTTGTGAAGATACGTGTTAGAACACAAAAGACCAAGGGTGTTAGTCGAAGCCCATGAGGGAATAGTAGGAGGGCACTACGCAAGCAAAGCTATCACGCATAAGGTATTTCATGCAGGACTATGGTGTCCAATGATTCATAGAGACTCGAAGGAGTATTGTCAAAGATGTGATGTCTATCAAAGGGTAGGTAAACCCAACAGAAGGGACGAAATTCCATTACGACCACAAGTAACATTACATGTATTCGATAAATGGGTAATAGACTTTGTGGGACCAATCAACCCACCAACAAAACGAACATGAGCTAGGTACATTATCACTGTGATGGAGTACCTAACAAGATGGGCGGAAGTCACACTAGTGAAGGATTGCAGCGCAGAGACATCAACACACTTTTTATTTGAACAAGTAATCACTTGATTTGGGTGCCCAAGAGTTTTGATGAGTGACCAAGGCATGCACTTCAGAAACAACACACTCAGCGCTATGATTGAAGAGTTTGAAGTCCATCATCATAAGAGCACACCATATCACCCACAGGCAAATGGAACAGTGGAAGCATTTAACAAAATCCTAGAGAACGCACTCACAAAAATATGTAACGTCAATAGAGACGACTGGGACCTCAAAGTACCGACAGTATTATGGGCCTACAGGACTACATGCAAAAAGTTGACAGAGCACACACCATTTAAACTGGTCTATGGCCAAGAAGCAGTAGTGCCATTAGCATTTTTAGTACCAATCTTGTGCATAGCAACAATTACACAGATGGCAGAACGAGGCCCAGTACAGGAACGACTAAATTAGCTAATGACCATGGAGGAATATCAGATCTTAGCAGGATTCCACCAACAGGTTCAGAAATCAAGAGACAAAGCTTGGCATGATAGACACATCAAGAAGAAAACTTTCAAGGAAGGAGATATAGTACTGATGTATGACAACAAATCGATTCAACACCCAAGAAAGCTAAGGATGCACTGGATAGGACCATACAAAGTAAAATATCTCATAGATGGAGGAGTTGTACAATTGAGAGATTTATCAGGCACAGAACTCAGAGGGATGATTAATGGGAGCCGACTGAAGTTGTACAAGGACAATTGACCACCCACCGTGTAATAGAAAAAAAAAAGCAGTATATTGAAAAAGAACCAAAAGAGGCACAGTGCTTCAGAGACAAAAAGGGCACGCACACTTAGGACCACAAACTCGACGAGGAGAGGTACAATGGTCATGACAAAAGGGAAACAAGTGGGAAAAGGAAAATCAGCAAAAGCAGTATGACAAGACAGTGTTAGCAGGAATTGAAGATCGGAAAGGACCGATGGGACGCCACTTTAATCACACCAACTGAAGTCGGAAAAGCAGAAGTAATGGAAAGTATGAAACCATCGAAGGTGCATTGAACCCATAATTAAGGAATCGTCCTCGACAAGCTTCATGCAAAGCCCATACAACACACAGACGCGGAAGAAAACAGTTTATTTGTGAAAAGAGAGCAGACAGAGAGCGATAAAGGTTAAGGAGCATAGATTTGAGTCCACAGAGGTCATAGAGACCATTAGAACCCAGAAAACATTCGACATTCACCTCCATGGCACCACCAAGGCAAACAAAAGCAAGCCAGAGTGTCAGACAACCTAGAGTTAGAACCAGGTCACAGGTACAAATGGAATAAGATGAACAACAGTTGTTGGAGATCGTCAATGTCGATGAAATCCCATCCCCAGACATGATACCGGTGAATCCCACCCATATACTGGAAGAAACCCAACATCTAGCACTAGAGGGAACAAATATAGATAGACCGATACCCTAAAGGAGGTGCAACTAGAGAATGTCGAAGTAGCTCTGAGAGTCAATGGAATGATGTCAAATCTAGAAGCAGCAGTTGATCCAAACGAGTCTCAAACCACTATCTCAGACCACCCACCAGAAGGAACAGTAGAATATGTCACGGGTTGGCCAGAATGGTATGCTGAGGAACAATTGAAAGCTGTTGGAACTTCGAGCCAACCACCACCACCAAAGAAGGACAAGCAGTAGTTACCTAGGTCACCTCGCAAGAAACCTGTCATAGAAATCATGCTACTGCGTATACCAGATGGGGTACAGGTAGGACCTGACCTGCTAGGCCATATAGGGAAGCTCAAATACTCGAACCACAATGTAGCAGACAGAGACAATTTTATGGAACTTGCAAAGAGGGTATACTTAGATACTATGGGCACAAATTTGGTTGGGGAACCGATTGATCAGCCACTCCAATGGGCAACAAGATTGGAGAAAACAGGAGTTTTAGGTTTGTTGGACCTACCACATTTTGGCAGAAGTCAGAACGCAACTGCGTGCATCAAACAGTTGTTAGCAGTCACACATGGAGGGGACATATGGTTAGACAAGCTCATCATGATAAACGTTGAGCTTATTACGAAAATAACAGGCTTACCATCTCGGGGCATGGATCCCATGTAGTTTCTTGATGAAAAAGATAGGGAGAAAGTGCTAGTGGAAGAAATGAAAAAGAAGTATGGTACTGACAGGGGGACATGAGGGATCATTATCAAGAAAATCAATGATGTCGCAACATAATTGGGCGCACAAATCTTAGCCTACAAGATGCTAAGAAAATGTCACAGGGAGGAATTCCTAGCTGGAGTTGTCGCAGTTGCAGCTCAATGCGTAGAGGGCACCATAGTGATTTGGGCACCGTACCTTCTGAACTTGTTCCTGGATGACTGCAAGGATGCACAGGATCTAGGAACAGAGTTTCACTATTCATGGTTAATCACATTAATAGCCTTTATGGGTTGGAGGGAACCAAGGTATGTAACTTGTTGTACCAGACCCAAACCGAATCAGGGAGCGAGATATTTATTGCTCATATCCATGTTGGATTCTAGGCACAAAAGGATGAATGGGTCCATATTTGAAGGATACCTACACGACCTGCAGGAAGCCATTTCCAATATGTGGAGGATCACACCACAAGCTGTCATGCGGTATAGGGACATCACCAACTTCAAGGCCACATGACATACAATGTGGATACAGGCGTGGAAGGATCTCAATAAATAGTGGCTATAGATGCGCTATTGTATCACAGAGGGCGACATCGACATCAAAGATTAGGAAGATGAATGGAGGATTCCAGCCTTCACCCAAGAGTTTCTAGATAGAAAAACAGAATAAGAGGCAGGTCAAGGAGAAACACAACCTCAGGAAATCCAAGTGCCCAAGAAACAAAGGACAGGATAGACAACAACAATGCAGACAAACGAAGGCACAATGAAGAAGGGGACCTAGAAGGGGAATAAGGAGAATACATAGTTGGCAAAAGAGCAACAGAAACAGACTGAGGCCAGGCAAGGGACCACAACAAGTCCCAATCCCGAGGAACCATGTGGGAATAAGAGACCAACCACTTAGATGGGGTGTGTGTGCAAGAAAATGAAGGTGCAAAGACTGCCTCCAGAATATACAATCATGGATGATGATGGGGAAATGATAGCCCGAATGGTCCAGGATTATCTATCTGAGGACTTCGACCATGCTGCAGACCATAGGGACAGGATTCAAGAGGAGCTAGAAGACATGCGGCAGTTCCTCAAGCAAATAGGGGAAGCACACACAGCATCCAGTAGCATGAGAATAGGGTCATCAGCACTGCAGACAGAGGAAAGAGTGGAAGTAGAAGAATGAGATCCAGTCCATCCAATACTGTAGTCGAACGCAACATTCCATATCACAATGAGTATGTTTCACATGGACGAGATCATGGGACAGACACGCCTAAAAGACTTAGCTCAAATCCAACTGGTGTTGATGCAGATGCCATCTAGGGCTCTACACAAGTTGCAGGTTAGCGTAAACCATGAGGTACAGTCTTGTGCATGCAAAGACTTAGTTGAATTGCAGTAGGAAACAGAGAAGTGGGACACACTGGAAATAATATATGAACAGGTTAAGTTGGATACCCAAGAGGAGAGGGAGCGTGCGAACGATCTGGAACAAAAAGTGGCAGGAATTTACGAGAAGATTCCACAGACCGCACAGAGGGATGGACTTAGAGAAACAGAAAAGATCGATCAAATTATGCAGGTAATCGATCAATATCAGAAAGAGATCGAGAGTCTTAGAGAGAAGCTCACACCAACCACTCCACCAGTAGTAAAGGAGCAAAGGAAGCAGGAGGAAATAGAGCAGTTGCAGGAGATAGAGCAACAGGTCAGCACAACAGCTGATTTTTTCAAGAAAGAAGCACAACTTTGGAAAACATTAGAGGAGGATCAGCAAGTCCAAAAGTGGGACAAGGAAGAAGAAAGGATCAACACAACTATCCAAGACCTCAAGCAGAGGTAGAGGACAATTCCCATCACAGAACGTGTCAAAGGGGCGTGGGACTTGAAGAAGTTGTAGGCAGAGCTCACCACTACACAAACATAGAAATAGGAGCATCAGGCTCAAATGGAACCACTGCAAGAGTGGGTATCAGAAGTCTTGGCACAAGTAGAGGAATACAAGTTACATATAGCACAAACCCAAGCAGAGTGCATGGAATTGATCAACGATGAAGTTGTAGTCTAGATAGTGGACACACTCAAGGAGAAGACTGTGCAAGCATAGACACAGGCAATAGAGCTCAAGGAAAATTTCCAAGCGATCACCAAGGAGATCGAGGAAGCACACAAAGGTTAGGTGGCTCAGGACGAACCACATGTCAGTGTTGGGGGGTTGTTGGAGGCAGGCCGAGGCGAAAAAGCAAGGAGATTTTGGGAAAGAAAGCATGCACGAGGAAAGCGACAACTGGAAGGAAGAACAACACATGTGCATGCAGGGAAGAACTAATGATGTTAGGGTTAGGGTTTTGGTAAGGTATTGTAATGGCTGAAGAGCCATAGGTGTATAAATATAGATACTTAGGTATCATAGGGAGGTTGGGTCAGCTCAGAGTATTATTGAGTTTAGCTAGTTATCTATGAACGGTTACGATATGTAGTATTTTGTTGTATGATCTATTTTGTATAATATGTTGATCTAGAGATGAAGAGAGAGGGTAGATCTTGAGGGTTAGATTGCAGGTTGAGGGGCCTGGTGTGATCTCATCCACCTTATATAGATCTTACCCAACTGGAAGATTGGTAAGTGCGCCACATTGTAGATGCGGAAATACTATAATAAAAAATCCAAGAGCCAAATCTTTGTGGACGTATCCCAAGAGGGGGTGAACCACGGTAACATCTGTATTATGTGATGAATGCATGCATATATTTAATGTCTTCAGTAGTTATGGTTATGTTGAATGAATGAGTTTCTATATTTCCTGTTTAATCGTGAATGACAGTGTATTGTGTTTACAAGTTATAATAGCGGTTCAATATACAGTTCTCACATCCTAGGCTGTAAAAACATGAGTCGTACAACTACCCACTAAAGCTATCTCGGGTGAGACTGCGCAACACATTCTGTGCGATGTGTTGCCTTCTGGTTTACCAGGAGGGCCGATAGTTTTAGAGCCTTTGTTGGAAACCCGGAAGACATGAACCCTGGGTCGATAAACTCAAACATAATAGAAAATTAAGCCAACAAGGAGTATTCTGGAAATGCACATAAGGGGATGGAAAGGAGAAGCATGGAGGGAAAATTGCAACACATCATGGTTGTAAGTTTTTCATGTTTCTTATATCAATAAACTTAGAATATTTCCATACATCTATATTATTCATTCTTCCTTGCATGTGTCTACTTGTATTATCTAACATTAGGTAGTAGTGGTAGAGAGTTTTTCTATCCTTTTTGCAGGTTCATCTTCACTTTTGAGGTGTGGATCTAGAGTTCAAGCTTTGGAACAACGAGGACAGACTACGGGAAAAGGTACCATTCCCCTTTATTTTCTCTCTCTCTCTCTCTCTCTCTCTACAAGTAAATAAATAGAATACATGGAGTTTGGAATGTTAGTGTCTATTTGTTAGAAATATCATAGTTGAAGGAAACCCAACTAAGGAGATCTCAACCTGTCCGCAGGGTGAGATTTCCCACAATAGTTTTTGGTGACCATACTGGGGAACGATTGTTTCCTCGGTTTTTAGTCTCTTTTCTTTTGCATTTCTGGTTTGAATGCTTTCTTTCTAAGGTTCTGTGTTTTTTCACCCTCTTTGAGTAGTTTACAAAGTCCTTTGTTAGTTTTCTGTTGAGTCTAGGTTGAATTTCACTTGATATGGAGCACTTTTTTGGCTTATTTAGAGCTAGGATGCCCCCCTTAGTGGCCTACAAAGTGTCCCCTCCTTAGTGACGCCCTTGGTTAACCCCTGAGGAGAATCCTGGATGCCCTATAATATTCTATTAGCGAGCATCCTTCTCCCTTTGGATGCCCTATATACTTGAATACAGGAGCATCCCCCTATTTTTGGACTGATTTTTGGCCCTTTTCCTCTCTGTTCTTGATTATTTTTTACTCAAAATTAGGCCTCAAATCCTTGTTGGATTTATTAGGAATATTTTTGTTTGAAAGGTTTGTTTATATCACTCCTTTTTCTGTTGATAATCTATTGTCTTGGATCAAGTTGTGAAAGGTCAAAAATTCAAGTTTCATCTTATCCTTGGATGGAGTTTTGATTGTCAGTGGTTCTGATTTTTGGGTGATTGTCCAATCATTAGACTTATGTCTTTTTCTTTCTGAAAACTTTCGAGTTCTTTTCTTGTCAGTTTTGAAAGTTCATTTCATTAACTTCGAGACGATATAGTGCATCAAACCCTATTATTTTAGTTTTCCTTTTGGAAATTATTGATCCATCAAGTCAATTCTAAATATTTTAGGGTTTGTTGGAACATCAATTGATCTCAAATCTGTTGGTTATAAATCCCTTTTTAGAGTGATTGTTTTCTTTCAAATTTTCTTCTTGAATGAGTGTTAGAGGTCATTTGTACATTTGATTCTTTCATTTTTTGAGCATGTGAATTCATCTTTTTTTGGATATTCTTTCTGCTTCGTGTTCTTCTCTATATTAGCCTTGAACGCTTTCATTTCATTTGAAATCAAAGAAGCATTAATAAATTTCATTTGATTACATTTCATTGTAGGACCAAACAAAGAGAATTTGATAACATTCTACTTAGCAACATTGTCTTGAGCATCTTCTTCGGATTTAGGAATTGTTTTGTAATGGTTGCTACATTGCATTGGGTTTATGCATTTGGGAATGGAAAAAAGACTCTTCTCCTTTCCATATTTAGCATTCATCGAAATTGAATTTTTCGCATTTCATTT
The DNA here is from genome assembly GCA_010110895.2 of Picea sitchensis. Lineage (NCBI taxonomy): Eukaryota > Viridiplantae > Streptophyta > Pinopsida > Pinales > Pinaceae > Picea > Picea sitchensis. The sequence goes on from SNQJ01S0057802.1 coordinate 48,744, forward strand.
TTGTTTTGCATGGTTTTAAGAGTAGAGTCCAAACATAATCATTTTCACTTCCATACCCCTAAGTAAACAACAACTATAAAACTAGCGCTAATTAAAATCTATCTAGAAAGTTTTCTTTCTAGGGCTTTGAAAACCTACATTAGATTAAGTGTAGAGCTTTGGAATAGGTGGTGAGGATAAATCTCCAAAGCTATGAAAAAAAACATAGAATCTTGAGTTAGGGAGAGAAATCCATTTGCCACATCACTATCATGGGAAGCCCTTCTCACACAAGGGCTCATCATGAGGTCACACTGGGGCCAACGAAGTAACTAACCTTGCTTCGTTGGTATTGGTGGAGTGGTCTGCACATTTTACAAATGGTGTCGAAAGACACTTGGGGATCACTTGGGAGGTTCACACCTCGGTTAGAGGCACCTCTCGAGGGGATTTCGGGTCTTAAACAACCCTGCCCTTGCATGTAAATTGGAATGTCGATTGTTTCCCCAGGATTTTGTTGTTGTAAGTGGTAAACTTGGTGGTCATAATCTTTAGGGTTCATAAACATGTGACGACAATGGGGAAAGTCATTGATGTACCTGGAACAAACGTTGGTCAAACTCACTCAGGCTCCTTTGAGTCTAACCCATAGTTGTGTCGTATAGGAATTTTCACCAAGCTATAAGTTCGTTAAGTAGTTTTCCAACATAATTGTTTCGCCCTCCCTATCTCAACCCCTTTTCATATTGATCCTGCAACGTTGGATTTCATCACCAAATAGTGGTTTCACTGTGAGAAGGTTTTTGTTTGTATGTTTGCTTTCTGTAGTTTTTAGTATGTGTTGTTTGTTTTCCCTTGTAGACCTTAGGTTGAGTCTAGATATATGGCATCCGTTCTTGGAACTTCCAACGAAGGAACCCTTTTTCCCAAGGAACCTTTCTTTTTTCCTTCTTTTGGAAACGTTGGTCCTCTTTATATTTCCACATTGAATCTTCACGGCCTCACTATCGGGTTAAGGATATGGTTTTTTTCCACTCCAGTAATCGCGAGTGATCCTTGTCCTCCGAATGCAAGCCCCTCACCCCAAGAACATCCACCTCATGTTGACCCTTCTCCTTCTTCCTCTGTTGTGTCTTCTTCCCTTTCCTCTTATTTTCCTAGTGAAAGATCTGAAGCTAGTAACCAGGTGGATAAGAAGAAGAAGAAAATGAAGATTAAGAAGAAGAAAAATAAGAAAGGTGTAAAACTTCCAACCAATCCAGGAAATGTTGGAAGCAATCAACTAATTAATGCCAATCAGGATGGTAATATTGATGAGGTTCACTAGCCTACCAAGACAACTCACAAGCCCAAATTCCCTTATAGACTTTGTAAGGGTGACCACCTTCTTAAGGATTTCCCTGGTATTCCTAAGGTTTTAGACGTGTGGTTCACAAGTTCAAAACAACCAATTTCATCAGCCTCTGCAGGTCATGCTAGTGACAAACCATCAACTAGTGAAAGTAAAGTTGGGGAAAAGAAAAGTAGAGTCGAGTTTCCTTGTAGGTTATGTGAAGGTAGCCATCAAACTCACCTTTTCCCTCGTATGTATGAACCCTCAAAATTGTTGGAAGACATGAATTTTTCCCAGCCACAACTTATAATGTCTTACCATAATCTCTCTCTGGACCTACTAGTGGTTGCTAAAGTCGTCGATCTGGTTTCCTCATCGGTTGATCCCATAAAAAGTAGTCGATCTGATCCCATCATCAATCGATCCCACTCTCCCCTTAGATATTTACATTCACCAAGTGTTCGATCTGATCCCACTCTCTCGTTAGAGAGTGAAGTTGATACCACTCATGTTTTTCTTGTAAATATTAATTCTTCCATACAGGGGGGAGTTTCTCCTTCTACTGTGGAACCCCCTCCAAGTAGTGAGGTCTTTCTTTTTTATTGGCATGGGATAGCTGGACCTTGTCTTCCTTCCTACGTATCTTTCAAAATCATTGTTCATGTTTGTGGTAGGGACGTTCCTCAGACTATTTTTGACGAAGGTGCTTTCGTTAGTATTTAATCCTCAACCGCTTGGCAAGATTTAGGTTGTCCTCAGCTTGTGTCGGTCACCCAGAATCTATTATCTTTTAAAAAATAAATCATTGAACCTTTAGAGATCCTTTCACAGTTGCTTGTTACTTTAGGAGGGAAAACTATCTATATTGATTTTATGGTAGTTTGTGACCCCTTGGATTTTACTTTTCTCCTTGGGTGATATTATGTCTACGCCATGAAATCTATCATGTCCACTCTCTTTCGAGTGATATATTTCCCTCATAATGGAAAAATTGTGACTATCGATCAACTTTCATTTGTTGGTCCTACTTTGACTGCTAGCCACCAGCCTTCCCTAAATGGTCCTTATGTGCAACTGGTATTGCCCCTACCACAGGTTAATTATGTGGCAATGTGTTCCACGCGTTCAACTTCGGATGAGAATGAGCCTCTCACTATATGTTTGATTTATTTTGACTTAGATATGGTAGTGGACATGGTGATCTGGATATTAGAGCCTGATATCCTTACCCCTATTGCAGCCCTCGACATGTATTCCTTCTAGAGTGTTATTCTTCCATCCAACAAAGATCTCTTGGAATCCATGATCAAGGTAGGTCTCTTGACATGTATTCCTTCCAAAGAATTGTCCTCTTGGAAGCCATGATCAATAAGAGGTTGTGAGAATAGTTCTATTTTTTGTGTTAAGCTCGTTAAAAAATGAAACAGAGAGTTACGAGCATAGTTTTTCTTCTCTGTGGCAAGCTCGTTAAAAAATGGTACAGAGGTATAGAAATCAAACCTGAAGAATATGAACATAGTTCTATTCCTGTGTCAAGCTCATTAAAAAATGAAACAATCACCTCTCCCTTTAAGTCAATTCTTTCATTAGAACTTGTACTTGAACCTTCATTTCATCCACCTGGGTCAATTGATCCTCTTTATTCCTCCTGCTCTGGTGAACATTTTTCTATTAGTAACCATGAGTCTATTACGGTATAGAAATTGGTAATAGGAGAAGAGTCAGTGAATGAAATGAAGCTTGGGGGGCATTTCTCCAGCCTCTGGTTATCATGTTGGAGTTAATTCGCTAGCCTCTCAAAGTTGGGGGCAAAGTACAAACCACCCATGGGTATCCCTTGAAACCTTTAGACATTATGTTGGGAAGTTTCAAGCACAGTTAGTTTTCAGTTTTAAGCTCATTAAAAAATGGAACCAACTTCGAGCATAGTTTATTTTCTAGTTTCAAGCTCATGAAAAAATGGAACTTCCCCAAGCATATTTTTACTTTGTTTCAAGCTTGTGTAAAAATGAAACTATCCTCGAGCCTAATTTATGTTCTAGTTTCAATCTCGTGAAAAAATGAAACTTACACTGAGCTTAGTCTTTGTTCTTTCTTATGCTCGTAAATACATGAGAATAGGTTACTGAGCTTAGTCTTTGTTCTTTCTCGTTCTCATAAATACACGAGAATAGGTTACTGAGTATACTTTTATCACTCTTTTCGGACTAGTAAAAGCTATACAAAAAATGAACTATTTGGGGTCTCCTTTAAGATCTTTTCAGACTCTCTAAGCATGAAATATTGTTGAGTGAATTTTTTCTATTTTCACGCTCATTAAAAGGTTATTGAAAGAGCATCTCTTGAGTGGTAATTTATCTCTTTTTCGACCTCCTCAGACTAATTATGAAAAAGGAATACTCTAGCCTTATTCGGTCAGAAGAGTTCTCCTAGGTATTGTTTTATAATTTTCTGGGCTTGGGAGACTAAACTTACGAAAAAGTTCATCTGGAGTCTTCTTTCTAAATATTTTTAGACTCTATAAATATGAAAACATCGTCACATTTACCCTCCCTAGACTTGTAAAATCATACAGTGAAGGACCCATCTGGTACCTAACCCTTCCTTCTTCAGTTTCGTTAAATAGGTGAAGATGGGACTCATCCATGATGGGACTGATCGAAGATGAGTTATATAGAGCATCAGTTATCCTCCTTGAGCTCGTTAAACAAGAAAGAGGTACTTGCCCATCATGGTGGCAGAAAAATTTGTGAAGTGGGTCAAGTTTTTGAAACATTATGGTAGTTGTTTGTCGTCCTTAAACATGGCACCTGTCTACATTATCTCATACAGTTTGGTAATTCGTTTGTCTATGAGTCATTCAAATTCCATGTGTCGTCATACTCTTTCAAATCATTTGAAGACAATCTTTGGTTGTCGTCACGCTCTATGCATATTCATACTCTTTAAACTCCTTCGAAGAGAACCTTTGGGTGTCGTCACACTATGGTGATCATCACATTATGTTTGGATCCTTTCCTCATTGAGTCAAATGTTTTCAAGTCAATTTTCATGCCGCTCAATGTTCAAGGGAAGTATCAACCTTAAAACCACTTTGTAGTATTCATACATGTGTCAGTCTATCCTCATTTGATCAATCACTATTTATCACTATCCTACATTTGTTTCATGTCGTTGATGGGGGATATATCATGTCCCTCCTTCGACGAGTCCATTCCTGTCAACTTGAGCTCATTATCCAGTAATCAAACTTAGAAACCAATTAGTACCTTGGAGCCTGCATGCCTCAATGGCAGGTTTCCTCATTTTTTACAATGGGTTTATATCATTTACCTCTGATCGAAATATTCCACTGAGTGTTTGACTTCAGCCCATTGATTCACACCCATTGGATTGTACTAGGGTACCTTGGGAGTCATTGAAATCACTGATGATTTCCATTTCACTTGTTAACGATATACATTAATGATCGGTAATCATATGGTTTCTACCATGTTCGACATCAATACATCTATTCACATGGATATAATCATACCATTTTAGGGATCTGGATGAAGACCCTGGGTTGGGCACGCATTATGTTATGTTCTTTGCCTAGGTTGCATTGGAGATCATTTGACACTACTGTATATAGTGTCACATAGACCCACTTTGTATTGGTCTGTGGCTATGTTGTTTTGTCATATAGTAGCTCCACAATGTATTATTTCATGGCCACGACTAGATTGAGTCATGGAGATATGGATCCATATTGTATGTTTGGTGGCCATATCTTTAGATAGTACTTTCATGGATCCACAATGTATTGGTTGGCGACCATGCTTTGATTCAGCTTGTACCAAGGATGGGTATGCCTACCGGGGGATGCTTTATATATATATATATATATATATATATATATATATATATATATATATATATATATATATATATATATATATATTGATGTTTGTTTGCAGCTTCCATCCATATCTCTTATTCCAACACCCTTACATACATTTTTTTGTAAAGTGTTTCGGCCATCAACGTTTATTTTGACCTCACATTTTAGGGGGGAAATTTGTTATACGTAAAATTTTCACACTACTTAGTGTCATACTAAGTGTCGCACTCGTGTCACTATTTCATTAAGTGTCACACTTATGTACAATTGCTTTGATGAGTGTCATAATTCCAAAAAAAAACTTTCTTAATTGTCATATTTATGTTTCATCACTCTGACACAGTGGAACAACACTTTTTCATCATCCCTAGCCATTAGAGAGAAGGAAAACCCATTTTGAAGGCGGATAACATCACTTTTTCCATCAATTTTTGAGCCCTGGTTGGAGAAATTTAGCCCCCTTACCATGTCTTAGGGAGAATCCTCCCTCCCTTATTAGTTATAAGGGAGTGTCGTGGATGCCCTTTCTTCCACTCTAGGGGAGCGTCCTTCTTGTTAGGACAATTTTAACCAATTCCTCCTTTTATGTGGGAACATTTCTGAGGATCTTTGGGTTTTTATGGTTTGAGATGACTCATGACTTTGAGTTCCTCCATTTTGGGCAATCAATACTAACCTAAGGAGGAATCTTTGGCTTCATTCCCTTGATTTATTATTTTGGTTAATCCTCCCAAGATCCTATATAAACTAGGGCTCTCAAGGTTGAAGAAAATTCATGAAAGATACCAAAATTTTGATCTTAGACTTCAAGGGTATTATGGAAATGCACATAAGGGGATGGAAAGGATAAGTGTGGAGGAAGACTTGCAACACATCATGGTTGTAAGTTGTTCATGTTTCTTATATCAATAACTTAGCCTATTTCCATACATCTATTTCATGTTTCTTATATCAATAAACTTAGCCTATTTCCATACATCTATCTTATTCATTCTTTATTTCATGTGTCTACTTGTATTATCTGACATTAGGTAGTAGTGGTAGAGAGTTTGTCTATCCTTTTTGTAGGTTCATCTTTACGTTCGAGGTGTGGATCCGGAGTTGAAGCTTTGGAACAACAAGGAAAAACTATGGGA
>SNQJ01S0057802.1:55126-66106 GCA_010110895.2 Picea sitchensis
CTCTCTCTCTCTCTCTCTCTCTCTCTCTCTGCAAGTAAATAAATAGAATAGGTGGAGTTTGGAATGTTAGTGTCTATTTCTTAGAATTTCTTAGTTGAAGAAAACTCATCTAAGGAGAGCTCAACCTATCCGCAGGGTGAGATTTCCCACAACAACTGGATCTTTCAGAAGCCTTTGTTCTGAGATTTAATGAGAAATCTATCTAAAAAACTGTCAAACTGGATGTTGAAATCCAATTTGATGAGAGTGAACCAAGAGAAGTGAATCAACTTCAAGTCTGGAACATCCCTGAAAATTCCTAACAACTCAATCAATGCCAAGACGTAATGCAAAAGGATCTAGTTGTCCTCTGCTAGGTTGAATGACCATCTAGGTGAACAAAAATGTCCACAACATTTCTCTCAAAATCAACATCCCAATCCTATAATGATTCAACTGCAAGACATTGAACCATAATTCTTCCAAAGTCTACCACCTATAGATTGTTGATGCCCATCTCGCGATTTTTTTTTTCCCCATTTGATGATTTATTGTGTTGCCCATCTGGAAATTTGTTTGCCCATACGGAAATTTTGTTTGTTGCCCATATGGGGATTTTTTTCTTTCCCATCTGGATATTTTGTTTGTTGCGCATTTGGTGATTTTTTTTGTTTCTCATCTCACAATTTTGTTTTGTTTCCCATCTAGCGATTTGTTTTGTTTCCCATATAGCAATTGGTTTTATTTCCCATCTAAAAATTTTGTTTGTTTCCCATCTAGCGATTTGTTTTGTTTCTCATCTGGTGATTTGTTTTGTTTCCCATCTGATGATTTTTTTTCCCATCTGGAAATTTTGTTTTGTTTCCCATCTGGCGATTTGTTTTTTTGTCGAAACTTTAAGTTTGAAAACCATCATCAATTCCTCCCTTTGTGAGTTGAAAGGATCGACAACAGGTGGTTTTTGTTTGATCATGAACCATCTTCATTTGATTTATGGACTCCCCCCCTTAAGGTGCATGAGAGTTTCATCATTTTAATCCCTCCTATAAGGTGCAATCCTAGTACTATACTTATTTCACTATATGTTGCAAGACACATCTTTATTGAATATTGAATTCTTCGGTAAGACTTATATAATCATTTATATATTGATGACCATTGCCAAGGATTGATCCAATCATAGTGAATGTTTAATGTTGTAGGTTTTTTTCACGTGGAGCATTTATTCATTGCATGATTCTTCTTGCTATAATGTTGATAAGGATGGAGATCAAAACATTGATCTTTCATGAGGCCAGTTCAATTGCATTGTTAGCACTTTGTTTTTTCTTCTTTGATTTCCAATATCCCTTTATCAAGAAATCCTCCACTCACAAACTTAATCGGTTTGGAGTAATCTGAGATATGAAAGCCATTGTCTTTGTCATATCCTAAACCATTTCGATGTTTTTTGACTTGTATTTCTTCACAAGGTCTGGTGATTGGCTTAGAAAGAGAAAGATGAACTTGTTCATGCACAACTTCATTGTCAATTTGCACTAGTATCTGAAGTTGTCTCATTGAGTTTCTCTTGCGCTGAAATTTGATATGAATCATCATCAACATTATCGAAAAGAGGATTGTTCTGAATAAGGACTAGTTCATAATGTTGATAATCCTTCCGTTGAATTTTATTATGAAAAATATGAGTCTAAGTTTGAAACAGTTCTACTTTGGCTTACGTCACTTGCAAACAAGTTAGAACAGATTGAAGAGTTGCTTTGTTGAGTATGATTGTGTTGTATTAAAAAATGATTATTATACCATGATAAGAAATAGAACACACAAGACAAAACCAATGATATGACAAAAAATGCCTCAAGCTAACTTCTTCAATTATTCACACCAAATTTACAAATATTTAGTACAATGGGTGATGCCACCTCATAGAAAGATTTGCTCTAGATCCTAATACCTTGTTTGGTGACTAGGATAGGAAATCTTAACTAAATCATTGAGTCATCACTTGAGTATAATTCACTATTATCCTAAATGAATAATACAATTTAAGGTGACAAGAAGAATTAGTGATTGGTAAGGAAAGCCATAGGCTTAAAAAAGTGGTCAATGGAAGAAACACCTAAACACAGGTTAGCTAGCAAACAATATAGGAAATTTGTGTCCACCTTCAAGATTCACTTCCCATCGCTTCCAAGGACCCTTTTCATAATCTACCTTCAATCGAGAGATGAGGCAAAGGTTTGAGTGAATGTACAAAATATATTTTTCTTTGAATATTGAAGTGTATTTCTCTTGATTGCATGGATGAACCCATAGGTTCTACAACTCTCTTTTCTACTGAAGCACTGCAAACCTCTAAAATAATTCTAGATTCAAGGGTTTGAAACTCCAGAGTTTGGGTACCACAATATGACCATGATTAAGAGGATTTCTCCTATCAATGAGTGCATTTACATTTCTAAATGCACCACTTTTTGTGATAAATGAAGTAAGTTGGTTCTTTAGCTCCAAGAGCCCCATCGGATAAAAAAAAAAATTGAAAATGTCTCTAAACCATTGGACATTTCATTGTTGTTGTTTGGAGCCTTCCTCTTACCCCAAAATTTAGACATACACACCTCATCATAGTACTTCAGATTTATGGCATAGGATAAATAACACAGATGGGTATTATATTTCTTCTAATGCCTATTAATTATTATGTCCTTTATGGTGCCATATAAAAGAGGCTCCTACTCTTCAAGAAGTTTTCGAATTCTTTCTAACATATGATTAGTTCCCTCATAAATGTCACTTAACCTAGGTGCATCCAAATCACAAAGTCATAACAAATCAACTAATGGACGCGTTATAGAAACATAAAGCTCAACTTGGCCCCACCAAGCCTCATCAAGAATGGTATCTCTAACCGGGACTATTTTTTCAATCACTACTTTGTTTCCATGTTTTCCATTGTAGACTAAAAACCACTGGAAGAAAAAAATGTCGATGTTGGGTATGTGTTATATTGTTTGTACAATTAGTCCCACACATGGTTTTGGGCAGTTTTTTGACCCATTGTAATAAATTCTAGTTAAGGAATCTAATTTGGGTTGACATATTAGATTCCTTAACTGGAATTATATTACAATTGACTGAAAAACCACCCAAAACCATGTTTTGGATGCCGCAGAATCATATATATTGTATTGTAAATGATGAATTTAAAAAATTTAGAGTTAGAGGTGTGTCTCTAAACATTTTTTGATTTTCCGAGTTAAGGGTTTCAAGGGTAAATTTCTGAGAATTGTGTATGAATGTTATTTTTTTCCTTTCTATTTTATAAAGAATCTAGGGTGTGCATTTCTATATTGAAAAAAAATCACCACAAATTTTCATGATTGTATTATATTTGTTAAATGTGAGCTTGAAATTTGGCTTACATAATCCTCCTCTCAAGTTCGTCTTGCCAAAAAAATCCATTTACAATAAGTTGAGTACACACACATGAGTTACAAAATGTGCCCCTTCATATTCCTTATTGACTCTTCACATACTCCCTTATCCTTTCATATGTTGATTGTTATTCAAAAGATTTATTGAAAATTACATTTTTGTTGATTGAATTTACTAAGTCAAATTTGTCTCTTAACCAATCATATATTGGGCTTACTCTACGGGCATAATTTATTAAGAATACTTTGACGATGATAGGTCTATGAGCTTGACCAACTCAAATTGTGTGATGTCTTGCATTTGTGTTGCTTGCTTCTTCTTCTTTTGTGTATTGATGTAACAACTCCATAAGGTCACCAAGAGGAAGGGGTCCATCCTCATTTTGAAACATTTGGTGCTCTATGCTAATCTACCATCTCCGAGGCTCCATATAAGTAACCATCATTATCTTGACTCAAAGGCTCCATATAATTAACCAACATTATCTTGCCTCAGGGCATCAAGATCTTCCTAGAAGAGATCAGAACTATCAATGGATGTATGTTGGTTGTGATCTTTGTGTTGTTACTACCAAGTAATGATTTCATCCAACTTCTTCTTCTTCCTCTCAAGGTTAGTGATTTGCCACTTCCATTGCTTCTTTATTATGGCAGTGATGATGACAAACTCTTTGCAAGAAAGAATGAGCTCATAAACAATATTTGATGAGGGGAATAATTAGTTCTTATCGATGAGAAAACATGTAACACACCCAACCCCTTAAGTACCTTTTTAAGGGATGGGGCATCCAAATTTCTCTTTTCTTCATCATATAGAATCCTCTTACCGAGATTTCCTTCACCTTTTGTGCGTCAAGAGCTTTCCAATGAATGTTACCATACTCAAATATGAGCTCTGGATTGGAAGTTATGCCCTTCCGAAGCTCTTCAGGCATCATTGGTCAAAGGCTACGTGGCACCCACGTGGATTCACCCCATTCATACCATTCCACCTAGCATGGAATTGACCATGGTTTTCATCCCTTAGCGATGACATGGATGCTGGGGAGGCGGTTACAGAGGATGTTCCCCGTGCCTTCGCGATCACCAGGCCTTTGGCCCTTCGTCCTTCCTATCCATGTCTGAAACATTCATGGAGTCCTGCCACATGGCTCCAACTTTCAACCCTTTCAACTCATCCATTACACCACACCCAAACCATCTGAAGCTCTAAAACCTAGACTCCCAAAGGTTCCACACTTACATGTGGTGGCACGTTAAACGTAGAGGCAGGGACAGGTAGGTTCGGGCCTTTGACTGACTAACCCTAGCATCCTAGCTTCCCAAGTTTCCCGAAGTCTCGAACTCCTAGTGCCCCGGGGTATTCCACCAGCTATTAGGCCAAGAGAGCATGTACCAGGGTGTTACCACGTGGTATAGGGTAGAGATGACACATGGCCCCATCAATGGGTGACACATGTCACGTTCCAATTGGCATATAAGGTTTGTAAAAGGCACAAATCCAAGTGACACGTGGCATGCCAAAAATGGGTCCACGTCACCCTAGGTGATTTCAGTGTTCAACGTCACTCTGGACTGATAGCCTTCGAGAGCCTCAAGTTTCTCCTACCTGCGAAATCACTCGGAGCTCTGAATTCCGAACTCCTGCCAGCAACCTCCCAATACATTTTATCCCACGATCGAGACTGGTCCATGTAGATCCCCAGATCTACGACCTCCATTTCTTCGTGACTTCGGAGTTCAGGGGTTTGGCTATGACATTTCCTTTTTTCTCCGAGATTGGTTAGCGTTAGGCTGAGCAAGGTCTAGATCCAGTAGTCAGGAGGGATCCCGATGCATCCTCGGATCGACTGTCCTCGTCGCTTTGCGACTTCGGCGTTTTGGGGTTTCACCCATTTAACAGTCTTTCTCTCCTAGAGTGGTCAATTTTGGATTAACCATGATGTAGATCCAATGGTCAAGGAATATCCTAAATCATCCTTGGATCTACAGTTCTCGTTACTTTGTGAGTTAGGCGTTCAGGGGTTCCACCCATTTAGCACTCTCTTTCTTCCAGAGTAGAAATTTGTCGAAGTGCTATACGATAATCCTTCCACTAGTTGATCAGATGGATGGGAGAGGTTCTCAATGGACTCCCTAGATCAACGGCTCATGACTCTAGCTCAGAGGTCCCTAGGTCTCAGTGTTATGCCACTCCTAGAGGAACACCTGGCAACCTGAAACGCGCTGGCAAGATGCATGGCACATGCCTCAATTCACTGGCATCTCTTTACTATGCCACAAGACCACCACACATGGGATCATCGTTGCTCGACACGTGAACCTCCATGTGCTCTCGACGTNATTTAGAGGGGTCCTAAAGGATCCTTCGATCGACGGCCCACATTACTTAGAGACTCTGACATTCAAGATTTTTGGTGTTATAACACCTTTGTTCTCCCGAAGTGATCGATGTTGGACTGACCATGGCATAGATCCAATGGTCAGGGGAGATCCCAAATACCCTCAGATCTATGGCTCGCGTTACTTCACGTCTGAAATGTGGATCGGGGTTTAACAAGGGGAGGGTTCCTACGATAACAGGTAAATGACCGCCAACTATCAGTCAACCGTCAAGTTGTCGATCCGACAGGTCACCTTCGGTGCACTTGGAAATTGCAATGTTCATTCACCCCAGAGCTTTGGACCCCCAAAGTCCTGAATAACTTAGCTTCTTTTTGGGTGTAGCGAAGGGTTCCATGGGCCCGATCCTAAGGAAATGTTTCAAGCTCCAGAGGCTACACTAATGACTCTTGGCCAAAATTTGGTTAAGGCCGTGGGCATGAGCCTGCGAACTCTTGGACGAATGGTTTGAAGGAAGCGCCTTCCATTCACAAAACTTAAGTTCTAAAATAGGGAAAGGTATTTTCAAGGGATCAACAGGACTGTAGCAGTCCCGTAGATTCTGCCCCGACTCTAGAATTGTGAAGTCAATCCTTGGGACAAATACCTTGAGGATTTTCCAACTAGCCCAGAGGCCAAACTTGTCATCTTACAACCATTCAAATGCAATAGTTTACAGAAGAACAATAAGCACTATTACCATCCATTTCGCACGAGGCACAATTTATCACAATTACAAACATTCAAATCATGCATTTCAATTCTAATACATAGGGTATATGAAATACTTATCTATTACAGTCGATCACCGACCAACTGACTGTGGGTGTTCTCCTTTCCACCCAACCGTAGGCTCAGAGGAATTCATTATTATCTCTCTGGCAACCCCTATGCCAATCCATCATATCATTAGGGAACTTTTGCAGTTTCTTAGAGATTCTTTCTCTATCACATCTTCTGCTAGGTTTATCAGATGATCCCTTAGCATCAAGCTCACAACATTTTTCTCAAGTTAGGTTTTATGGGTTCTCTCTAGTAACCAGAGCAAATTATTCTTTCCTTTCTTCATCTTAGCATATCCAGGTCGCACGCCCTCTCCTTTTACCCCTAGGGAGGTTCTGGACCTATCATGTTTCTTCTGTCAGAAGGAACTCAGGTTAGTCCGGGCCTGTAGGAAAAATGCACTCTGTGGTACTTCGGGCTAACAGTTTTATGTCTCCTCAGCTAGACTCTCCATGCTTCCATTCATGGAGGTAGTTGATTGTTCAACCACTAGTCCTTCTTTCATGAACTATTTTTTCCTTGGGATCAGAATGAGGCTTATTATTTCAGCAAGGATAATTTGGGTCATTTTGACATAATGAACCCTCTCTACAGTTTCCTCTCTTTTCTCTAGTGATATCATGGCCAATACTTCAAGGATTCACCCCCACAATCAGTTATTGGAAATATAAACATTAATACATTTACATTATTCACATGCCATAGCATGGTAATCATAATTAATTATTAATTACAAGCTGGGGGAAATAGGGGTGTTACAATCCCCTCTCCCTTAAAAGGAACACCGTCCTCGGTGTTCTTTCTCAGTAACACCTGTCATTCCTTTTTCACTCAGCTACTTCATAAATATTGATCCTCTTTCTTGGTCAGGTTCTTTCCAGACTCTTAACATTCGTCACCTGTCTTCAATAATATTGGACAACAAACATATTAATCAGAATTTCATGCGAAAACAATTTATTGTTGTGCAAAACTCACAAGGAAAATTTCATAATCTAGCACAACACTTATCTTTGTAGTTCATGGATTTGTATCCATATGTATGTCTTGTTATCTTAGTTCATTGTTTTTCCTTGACATATCCATTGTGTGCATGATCCCAATCAATATTTTATAAGAATCATCATAGTCTCCTCTTCCTTGCAGTCACTCACCCTCCAAGCTCAGGCTCAAGCATCCCCTTCTCTTCTATATAGTCCCTCGGGAGATCCATCTTGCCTTGCTAAGGATTTCTCACACAGGAAGAGCTCTAAAGACTTCATTGAGCCTTACAGTCGAGGCGTCCCTTAAAATTATTATGTCAAGGAGTCCCTTCGGCTTGTGTTCCCATAACACATAATATTCTAGGGCGATCATGGCTTGCCACTGGGTTCTCATGTCTCAACAGTAGCATTTTTCATGCTTTCCAGCTTGGCAACCTTCACCTATCCTCCCTAGAAATATCTCTTTTGTCTCACCTATATCACAGGTATACAAAAATTATGAGATATTATCATCAATTTCAAATTCAAAATCTTCTTGTAAATCTGTCACCCACAGATTTCCAAATTCCACATTTATTTTCAAATCTGTTCTGCACAGAAACTAGATTCACAAGTATGGGACCTTCCTTCCCATATTTCTTTAGCTCAGCAGGTAATTGGTCTTCCTTATGGAATTACAACACTGCCATATCCAAGACCCTTTCCTTCCTTCAATTTCAACATTCCTCAACCAAACAAATTGTTAGTTTTCATGCACATTGTATTTTCAAAACTATGCATACTAACAGTCTAAGTCATTTCATTTATTCAAGGGTACAAAACAAAACGAAATATCATTATTTACGTATGCATCCTTCCAGCATACCAAATTTTTCTAAATGCAATGCAAATATCAAATAAATTTAATCAATATGTCAATATTCATGGACACATTCATACCCAATGTACCCTTTATATTGGGTTCAAGTTTTCCACACTTATGATAATCACTTTATCATGGGGTGTTGGATATCAACCAACCTCTTCACCATAGGTTTAATCATTCTCATTCACTCTTACAACATGACTATGCTTCCCGCTCCAGGCCGATCACAATCCCAAATCACCACATATGAAACTAAAAGTTTCTCTTGAATACACCCAATAATTATTCCTTCATTAGTAACCAGGGTGCCAACACTCATGACCACCCAAAATTCTCTTTTCTCTAACACCTCTACAATTCAAGTATAGTCTTGGAAGGTCCTCCTCCCTTAATGGGAAATCCAATGTCTACCCTCTTATGCAATTCCTCAACGCATTCCATGCAGTGTGCTAACTATGAGCACCTCTATTCCCAATATCCCTAGATTGGTCATTGTACCCATGGTACTCCTTAGTCATGCATTTTCCTGCAAGGATTATAACTCATCTTTGACTGGCATAGACTTCCTCTCTCTATTATTCGGGTTCTTTTCCTAAATCATACCCTACTTGGGTATCAATGGCATCCAACAACCACTCAAATTCAATTATAAAGAACTCAAATAATAAAATATTTTAGAAGGTATTCTTACCCAATCCTTTCATACCTTATGCCTTATAGGCATGAACACTTTTATACATGTTATGGATTTCAACACCCTCTCTGATATTGCCTCATCAGTGGTGCTTTATGGGGACTTTTAAAGTCCCTTCAACAAATTTCAACAACAACCTTCTCGTATTCATCCTCTACTTGAGGTTTTCCATCATTGGTAATTGTCTTTCCCAACAGTTTCAATTTATTTTCTACACATGGAATATATCACAAATACATTAGTCATCATGTAAAATAAAAATGCATGTATCATAGCATTCAAATCAATAAAAACATTTTTAGATATGTCCTAGCATATCTTTATGCACTTCTTCACATTATCCTTAATGTTTTCATGAGTGAAACACAAACAATTCTCAATTTTTTCTACAATCATACAATCATCATCATTATGGTGTCAAAACATTTACTTTCATCAACACACCCGTTTCTCATCCCAGAGAAAACATAATATATAGCAAGAAAGGAGTTATGGGCTCTTTCCTTTTCCAACTCCTTCTACACATCCTAGGACTTTTAGTCCAGCTGAGTTATGCCAAGGCCTCAGTGTATTTACTTAACGCGCCTCAACCAAGCTATTCATTTAAACCTACTCATTGGTTTATTTTCCTTTTACCAGTTGTACTTGTTTTCACAGCTTTTATTTTAAGGACTACAACTCTATTAAGAAATTCATAGTTTTTAAGATGAGAAAAGTATTTCGCCTTTTCCTTTTCTTTGCTTCTGCAATTTACTTCTTATTGTGATATCCATGCTCTTTTCCTTGAGTAGCATTAGTTAGATTCACCTCAACCTTTTTGGTAAATCAACATGCTACAACAACAAACCTTTTGTTCACAATCATTCTCACGCGATCCTCAAAGGCATAATCATTTTGCCTCTTATCATGACAACAGAGCATTCTTGCTCATTTACTCTTTCGTCTATTTATACTAACCTTTCCTGGGGGAATGGAGTACATTCCCCTCAAATTATTATTCAAAACAGAACTTTCCTAACTCTTCAGAATGGATTCAACCATGCATCCATGGTATTCATTTAATCTTGTCAAGTGCAATTCTTGCCTTACATTTCACTCATTAAGGAAGTCACATCATGCCTTTAGTATACATATACTCTTACATAATACATGTGCATCACTTGCACATTTAATATCATTCACTCATATCAAAAACTTCACAATTCATTAGATCCATGCACTCAAGCATGTACAAACATAGCCAAACATTCATCATGCAAGCTCATTGCTTGCACCTTTTCCATGTCATTTTGCATACACACGGACATATCACACTTCCATATCCTTATCCCAAGGATCTTCCAATCATTCTTATGATAAGTCTCATAGAGATACTCATCATTGAGTTGCTCTCTCTTTCGATATCTTGCAGTCATTCACATGATATCCACATGGAAGTTTAATAAACATATTCATAACTATGTTCCCCTTTCTACACGACAATAACCAGTAATAAGGCATTTTTGCCTCAACTAGTATAAAGTTATTCGACAACCCAAAAATACCATCTAGGCAATTTCAACAATGCCCAAGGCAACAAGATGGATTATCAAGCTTTTGACTGGTCTTGATCAACAAACCTTTTGATCAAGGGAATCCTTTTCTAGATTCCCCCTCACTACGATTTTAAGTATACCAAGCCATACCTTATATGGATACCATCCACCTATGGATGTCAACCTGACCCATTGGTCATCTATAAGTGTCCCAACACTTCCTCTACCACATCCAAGATCAACATTTCATTAATCCTCCTACGTTATCCTCATAAGGCACTATGTACTCAACATCATCAACCTTTTTCTTATGCTGCCATAGTCA
>SNQJ01S0057802.1:71666-101548 GCA_010110895.2 Picea sitchensis
TATATGTATATTGTATTGTAAACAATGTAACACAAGTGTATCAATATAATATATGCTGGTTTTCCCGGTTTGGGTTTCCAGGTGAAAAATCTCTGTGTAATGTTTGTATTTGCCATTGTATTTTTCTGTTCTTTTCTGAATATCAGTTTGCAGTAGATATTGTACAAGGTTAGAATTTACACTCAAATGATTATTATTTATTTGGGGACTTAGGGAATTTCTTTCCACTTTCTTTTGATACCTCAATTAGAGGTCCCTTCCTCTTTACATAAGTGAAGGTCTCTGTTTTACATCTCAATACTTACGTTCCCTACCTAGGAAGGAGACTCTAAGGAGGATCACCTCTTACTTTATGGTTGTCTCATCTAATCATGGTCACAATAAAGAAACAAAGGCCCATGCTACTTTAGGTTCTAGAGCAATGATAATTCATCCCCTCCTTGGGGCATCGATCTCTCTCCTCAAGCCCTGTGCAAATATTTTTCTCCAAGATGTAGGTTGCTTACCAATAGTGCAACAAATAGACTAGATCTTGGATATCCCTAGGATCATATTCCTCCTGCTTTGCAAAATTCCACATAGCTTTGCTCAAGTAGCCAAGCTTCCATTTGGAGCTTCTTCCCTGTAGCCTTAGATTCTAGGAGAGTCAAAGTTGTTTGTATATGTGCCCCCACATGATCATATATCCTAGCCCCATAAACCATAATGTCACTCAGATGGGCTAGGAGATGTTACATTATGGTATCAGAGCTTCTAGTTCAAACACTGGGCTTGTATGGGCCAAGATGGCTGCAAATTCATGAAATTCGTTGTTGCATATTTTGTTTGTGACCGATTTGGGGGAAAAACAAGATTTTAGAGAGAAATCCCAAATTTCATGAGTGAAATCTGAGTTTTAATGACTTCAGATGGTTTGAGAGGGTTAATAGAGTAGAGCGGTGAAGTTGCAGATTGAAATTTGACCTGGAATGGCCAAAATTTGAGTTTTAATGTTCGCCTGTAGAGTTACAGGAAATTTGGAGAATCGACAACTGAGATCATGTTTGATCTCATGATTGACGACCGAGATTCATCATTATAAATTCAAAAATTCCTAAGGATTCGACCATTTGAAAGGTTTATGGGATCAATATACATGATTAAATTGGGGGTTGTGAAAAGGAGCCAGACCATTTTTCTTTTCCAAGTGACCTCAGGCTCAAGTCCACGGACTTAACCAAATCTCACATAAGATTTAAGAGTGTAGCCTTCTGGGGCTTGTCAAAGTTCCATATGACCAGGGTCCTGGAACCCTACACTACGCTCAAAGGGAGCTAATCCTTCTCAAATTCGAGACTTCAAAGGTCCAGAGCTCCAAGATATTAGAACTTCACAACACTCTAATCTGACACGATTACTAGAGAGTTTGACTGACAACTGGCAATTTCTTATCCACTATCGTGGAATCCTCCTTATCATTAAACCCTGACCATCTTTCCATTCGTGAAGTAACGTGAGCCGTATATATAAGGATCTTCGAAATACTTCCTGACCGTTGGATATACACTACGGTCAAATTCGGTGTTGACCCACTCTGGGATTAAAAAGGTGTTAAACGACCGAAATCCCAGAATGTCGAAGTCACGAAGTAACGTGAGCCATAGATCTAAGGATCTTTGGAATTCTTTTTGACCGTTGGATATACACTACAGTCAAATTCATCATTGACCCACTTCAGGAATAAAAAGGTGGTAAACGACTAAAATCCTCGAATGTCGAAGTTGTGAATTAACGTGAGCTATAGATCTAAGGATCTTTGAAATCCTTCCTGACCATTTGGTATATGCCACGGTCAAGTTTGTCATTGACTCACTACGGGACTCAAAAGGTGTTACATGGTCGAAACTCCACGAATGTCGAAGTCACGAATTGACGTGGATCATAGATCTAAGGATCGTTCGGGACCCTTCTCGACCGTTATATCGAGTATAGTGGAAGGATAGGGTAAGCGATACCTTTAACCGACAACAAGCATTCATCCCTGCTTTATGACCTTTCTGGTACGTAAACCATTGGGACTTAAATGGGTTAAGACCTGTAAAGGACACAAAGTCGTGAAGTAATGTGAGCCGTAGATCTAAGGATCCTTCGAGACCCTGACCACCAGATGCAAGTTACGGTCATTCAACGTTGACCCACTTTGGGCACAAAATATTTTGGAACGGTCGAAATCCCCAAACGTCGAAATCGCGAACCAATGTGATTCGTTGATCTAGGGATCCTTCAGGATCTCTCTCAACCATTAGATCGGGTATAGTGGAGGGATATAGTAAGCAGTACTATTAACCATCATATCGAGGGGAGGAATTCAAGAGCAATGTGGACCATATATTGAGGATCTGTTGGGATCTTTTCTCAACCATTCAATCAACTAGAGGGAAGACAGTGTAAGTACTTCAATGAAGTATTTCTCCGAGAGATTCGAAGATATATGAGGATGTGTTAAATGCCAAAGCGTCGAATCACAGAAGCGCCATAATTTCTCTTGTCGAAGTGTCCAACTTCGATAGATTGTGAAGTAAAGAACAACCCTAGCCATCCATCACAACTAATGATTAAGCCAGATTTTTCGATCATCAAGGCTTGGAGGTGACCAGGATTCGTCGGATTTGTGGGAATTGGAGATCAAACAATCCATCAAGGACATAGATCAATGGAGGAGAGAAATGTGCATTTGAAGTTGTAAGGATGTTAACTATCAGGAGGTTGTGCACTTTTATCAGGATCGTCGGATAGATCAGCTATGTGTCAGCATATCATGTATGCAAGCAATGAGGAAGGAGTTAACAAGCAGCTATGTTGAAACATGTAGACCGTAGATCTCGATGATTGATTAAGTAGTGATCGTTGATGAAAATGCTCGAGGAGTGCAAATTTAGTGTAGGACCCTTGCCAAGTATAAAACTTGTGTTAGGTGCGAACAAATCTCAACCGTCAGATCTAAGAGTGGATCGAACCCCACCATATATTTTGGAGCGAGAGAAGAATTCGGGACTTCAGGGCTCCGAAGATGTTGTAGACCTGTACAATAATGATGGAGGGTCGAAGGCCCGGTATTCGCAAAGTCTTTCTCTGGGATATTTTCCTTGCAACCAGTAACCACGTCATCGTCAGGGGATGACAAACCATGTCACGACCATGCCATGTCATATGGCATAAGAGAGGTGAAGCTACGTGGATACCACATGGAAAATGGGATAGCCATTGGCCAATGGTGCCCCGAAATGTTTTGGAAGGCTATAACTTTCAAACCAAAGCTCAATTTTGGGCAAGTTTTCAGTCGTTGGGAAGTTGTTTTGGGGAGGAATGCATCAAGCAAATAAAAATTTGAATTGGTGCAATATGTCCTTCATAAATTGATGAAGATATAGCCTGTATCCTATATGATGAAATTCTTTATGCTATGCATATTTCTAACAATAATTATTATACGCAGATTTCTTGCAGAATTAGAGGTACATAAAGGAAATTTAGTTCTTATATGAGTACTGGAGTTATGGAAGATTCCCAAGGATATTACAACCACTAGGAAGAGTTCAGAGGCATGCTTGTCAGCATGGGGAATGCTGAGAAGAGTCAAATGGAAGAGATAGGCAAGATCTTGTCACTATGAGAAATCTGCATAGGGAAGTGTAGAGCTACAGGGTTGATAACGAAAGGATTATGAAGGCTCAAGAAGAGATACTTCAAATCTTAAATATGTTGCATAAGGAATTTAACAAGGATTCTAGAACCAAGAAAGCAGCTAGTGCTAGACAAGTATCAACATCTAGATCCCATAGAAAAATAGATCATCATGGAAATGATAGGTAGTCAAGAAGCATGAGAAGACGCCATCATTCTCCAAGGTATTCCACTAGAAGAACTCATACAAGCTCAAGGCCAGGGATCATCCCAAGTGTGTCTCTTGTTCAGAGGAAAAGAAAAAGGCTTGAGGCAGACATCTTGCAAGGTGAACTCGAGAATATCAATCCACCTACTTTCAATGGTGATCACAGGAAAGGAGAAGAGGCAAAGGCATGGCTGTTGGAAATGAAGAAATATTGCCAGATGCATGATTACCCATCCTGGGTAGAAGCTAGAATTTCCACCTTCCATCTGCAAGGAAAGGCAGCCATGTGGTGGGATTAACTTAAGTAATCCAAGAACCTCGATGAGAAAAGGATCTCATGGGGGAATTTCAAAGGATATTTCCAAGAGAAATATTTTTTCGAGCATTACTATGAGAGAAAGATGAAAGATTTCTTTGAACTCAAGTTTGGAGCCATGACAATGGAGGAATATGAGAAGCGGTTCTTTGAATTGTTGAAGTATGTTGACTTCATCAAGGATGAGAAGGTTAAAATCCAAATATTTCTAAGTGGGTTACCCTCCTTCTATAGTGACAAGATTCAATATGATAACCCCAAGACCTTAGAAGAAACCATAAGGAGAGAAAGGCACCTTTATGAGCAAAGCAAAGGAAGGTAAGTTTTCCGAAAGGTTTGGAATGACAAGATGAAAGGGAAAAGGGATCTAAGGCAGAAAGGTTTTAATCCACCCCTTTTTAGAAATAAATCCCCAAAAAATAAGTAAGGCCATACAACCCAAAACGAGCAAAATAATGTAGATTCGTTTGGGGAAAGGCCAAGAAAGCAACCTATTCAATGTTGGGGATGTGAGGGGAATCACTTATATAGGGACTTCTCTCATAAAGGAGAAAGAATGAGGATTGTCCACAACATTTAGGAGGCTGAAACGGTGAAAGACATGGGAGGAAGAATTCCAAGGATTTGTGTAGCCTTGGTCAACAAGAAAGCATAATATCAATCCCCCATGATCGAAGTGGAAGGTAAGATTGATAACCAACCCATAGGAATTTTAATTGATTCTGGAGCTAGCCATAGTTACATAAATGATAACATTTTTGAAATATTTCTCTTACAAAGAAGTAAGCATAAGAAATCTTCGTTAGTCCATCTAGCCATGGGGGCTAAGAGAAAGATCAATGAGTCGGTTAAATATTGTCGAATATACATGAATGGACTCGACACGAAGGTATATGTAAAAATCATATCGTTGGGTTCATATGATTGTCTAATTGGTATGGATTGGTTGGAGAAACATCATGTTGTCCTAGAGTATTACAATAAGACAATCACATGTCTTGATGGGGAAGGGCAGCAAGGAAAGATTCAATGCATTCCAACAGCTATAGTTGTTAAAGAGATTTCAACTATGCAATTGAAGAAGAGCTTCAGGAAGGGAAGTTAGATGTTTGCAGCCCATATGGAGGTGGCAGCCAAAGATAAAGTGGCAAGCATTGAAGACCATCCGGTCTTGATGGATTTTGAACATGTTTTTAGAGAAATTACAATATTGCCACCCAAGAGAGACATTGATTTCTCAATTGATTTAGTGCCAGGAGTTTCCCCAGTGACTAAGACACCATAGAGAATGGGTACACAAGAATTGAAGGAGTTACAGATGCATATTGAATAGTTGTTAAAAAGGGGTATATACGCCCAAGTGTGTCACCTTTGGGGGGGCCAGTTCTTTTTGTGAAGAAGAAGGATGGAAACTTAAGGTGTATTGATTTCAGATAACTTGACAAGGTTACCATAAATAATAAGTATACTTTTCCTATAATTGATGATTTGTTTGATCAGCTGAAAGGTGCCAGAATATTTTCCAAGATTGACTTGAGATTAGGTTATCATCAAGTAAGGATAAAGGAAGAATACATCAACAAGACAACATTCAGAACAAGATATGGGAATTATGAATTCACGGTAGTTCCATTTGGGATATCAAATGCCCCAATAGTTTTTATGTGTCTGATGAATGGAGTGTTCAAGGAATACCTGGACAAGTTTTTGATTGTGTTCCTAGATGATATCCTTATCTACTCTAAATTAGAAGAGGAACATGAGAAACATTTTAGAATGGTGTTGCAAGTTTAAGAGAAAATAGATTGTATGCTAAGCTAAGTAAGTGCATCTTTTATCAAAAGAAGATTCGCTACTTGGGGCATATAATATCA
Source organism: Picea sitchensis (assembly GCA_010110895.2). Lineage (NCBI taxonomy): Eukaryota > Viridiplantae > Streptophyta > Pinopsida > Pinales > Pinaceae > Picea > Picea sitchensis. Next base: position 77,728 of record SNQJ01S0057802.1, read on the forward strand.
GCAGCAGGGATAGAAGTTGATCTTTATAAGATAGAGGCCATTGGAGGATGGTTAGCGCCAAAGAATGTGACAGAGGTCAGATAATTTATGGGTCTTTCCATCTATTACTGAAGATTCATAAAAGGGTTCTCAAAGATTGCAAGTCCAATCACTTGTTTGCAAAAGAAGGGAGTGAAGTTCGAATGGAATTCCAAGTGTGAAGAGAGTTTTCAATAGTTGAAGGGAATATTGACAAGTGTGTCAATCTTGAAGATTGTAGATCCAAACGAATATTTCTTTTTGTGCACCGATGCATGCAAGGAAGGACTCGATGGAGTTCTTAGTCAAAGGGATAATGTGGTATGCTATGAGTCCAAAAAATTAAAAGAGAATGAGAGGAATTACGCTACACATGAATTGGAGTTAAAAAAGGTTGTACATGCATTGAAAATGTGGAGGAATTATCTTATGGGTAAGAAATTCGAGCTAAGGACAAACCACTATGATCTGAAGAATTTGTTTGTACAACCAACACTAAATTTTAGGCAAACTAGATGGTTGGAATTTCTGAGTGAATATGACTTCGAATTTAATCATATAAAGGGAAAGGAAAATCAAATGGTCGATGCACTTAGCATAAGAGCTCATGAAGTGCATATTTTAGCCATTATCATGTACATGACATATCTGAAGGACAAAACTGTTGCAGCAGCAAATTCAGATCAGAGTTATTTAAAAATAAAAGAGACATTACAATAAGGTAATTTTCAGCAACAAATTAATTATTATGAGCTGAAAGAAGATGGAATTCTCATGTACAAAGGTAAGGTGTATGTGTCGAATTCCGGAGAGATGAAAAATGCATTTCTGAAGGAGATGCATAATGTGCCATATGTCGGGCACCTGGGATATCATAAAAAAATTGCAGCAGTAAGAAGCCAATATTTTTTTCCATGAATGAAGAAAGAAGTGGCTAATTACATAGCCAAATGTCTAGAATGTCAAAAAGTAAATATAGAACATAGACCCCCACCAGGTTTGCTACATCCTTTTCCCATTTCTGAATGGAAGTGGGAAGTAGTTACAGTTGATTTTATTACAAAGATTCCCATAACAGTGAAGCAACATGATTCCATCATGGTGGTGGTGGATAAATTGACTAAATCGACACATTTCGTTCCAGTAAAGACTACACACAAGAAAAAAAACATTGCAGAAATTTATATGAGAGAAGTTGCTAGGATACATGGAGTGCCTAAGGAAATAGTTTCAGATAGAGATACAAAGTTTACTTCCAATTTTTGGAAGGGTTTGTTCAAGGGCTTTGGGAAAAATTTAAATCTTAGTAGAACATATCATCCAGAGTCAGATGGAAAACATAAAGGACTAACAGGATAATTGAGGACATGCTTAGAATGTATATGATGCATCAACCATCAAAGTGGGAAGAATATATTCATTTAGTTGAATTTTCCTACAACAATGGGTATCAGGCCTCATTGAAAATGAGGCCATTTAAAGCATTGTATGGAAGAAAATGTAACACTCCAGTGGTGTGGGATGATCCAACAGACAAAAAAGTTGTTGGGCCAGAATTGTTAAAAGAAATGGAAGATCAAATGGAAAAGATAAAATAGAATTTGAAGGCTGCCCAGGATAGGAAAAAAATTTATGCAGACATGAACAAAATTTTCAGATATTTTAAAGTGGGAGAACATGTGCTTTTAAAAGTGAGTGCAAAGAGAAGTTCGCTAAAATTATGAAGTTGCCCGAAGTTGGCAGCAAGATATTGTGGGATTTTTGAAATATTAGAAAAGATAGGGCCCATTGCATACATGTTATATTTTCTTGCATCCATGAGAGTGCATAATGTATTTCATGTGTCATTGTTAAAGAAATATGTGCTGGATCCTAAACACGTAATTGATTGGAATGTGATCCATGTGGAGAATGAAGGGGATTTTTGGGTGGAACCAGTACGCATCCTAGACCAGAAATTCAAAGTGCTCAGGAACAAATCCATAGGGTTGGTAAAGGTTCAATGGATATGCTATGGTCTTGAATATGCTACATGGGAGCATGAAGAAAATGTGCAGGCATAATACTCACAAATTTTTGATAGTTTTGAAGAAGACAAAATGCAAGACTCAGTTTGAGCGTCTAAAATTTTGGAACCACATCTCAAAGTCCTGGCCAACTTCATTGGGGACCTTGATAAAATATTGGCTCATTCCTTGGGTTAGCATTGATAAACAGATGGTACATCCCTTGGGTTATCCCTGATAAATAAATGATTTCTTTCTTAGGTCATCTAGTTGAGAGGAACATGGGATTTTGGTTGGAGTTGTTGCTGGAATTGTTAAATTGTTATTTTCTAAGTATTGCAATGTATTTTGCATGTGTGTGTGTGTGTGTGTGTGTGTGTGTGTGTGTGTGTCGACTTAGGGTGCACCAAGGATGGCACACAATTATAGGGGAGGGGGAATGTAACATCCCCACTATAATCCCCAGTTTAATTAATGCTTATGTAGATATAATATGTGGCTATGGCCAAGCAATGTAATATGTGAAGTTTATTTCCTTGTTTTATTAATAAAAATTTGATGCTAGCTACTAAGGGGACATGGACAAAATATGGGGGTTGAATTAATCCACAAGAGGGGGGATTGTCTAGGATAATGGCCAAGAGGGATCCAAGGGGAAAATTACACATGTATATTGATTTAACCCATTTTCCTAAATTTTCTATTTGTATATGAACCTTCCCATTTATGATTGAGTGTTCACAAATCCAATCATTGAATAAATGTAAGAGGGTGGGTGTGAGTGGTCACCTCCCAAAGTTATTGAGCACATGGGGGTCAAGTACAATCATCTTGGGGAAGAGTGTGAGTGAAGAAAGGAAAGCAAAAGGGAGGAAATTCCTATGGGTTGGGACAACAAGTGGGGGGAGTCAAGTTTGTGTATGGGAGGCAAGGAGAGAGAAAAGAAACAGAGATTGAAGATGATGCAACCATGGAGGGAGAATTCTAGAGAAAGATAGAGCGTAATTGGAGTGAATTGGAGATGGAAAACTGAAGAGCTAGGTTGTCAGGCCTAAAGAGTGAACACCTGTGTGAGTTACACTAAAACAACAAGTGTTTTTTGTTGGTTTTTGATAGTTTTCCCAGCAGCAGTTTCCCTTGAGTTCCCAACTGAGAGATTTGCAGTTTCCTGTGCCATAAATACCTTGATAAAAGAATGCGACACTCGAGGGACTGATATCAGTGAAAGGGTACATTCCTTGGGTTGGACAGGTCAAGAGGGAGAGATCTGGTGGAAAATCAGGATAGTTGTAGGAGAATATCAGTTGGGTTGAGATTTTATGAGCTGTGAGTGGATTGTGAGAGACCACTGTCTTTTGTGGATTGATAGAATCATCTCATTGGTGAATGGATGTTGAGAGTTGGAATAGTTAGTCTATGGTTGGGTGGAACATCCATCCCAAGCAACTGGTTGCACAACTGTTGTGAAAAGATAAGTGTTTTATCTTGTTGTTGTGTTAAATTATGTCTTTAATTGTTGTGCATGAATTATGTGTATTTGGAAGTGATCTATATGCTGCTATGATGATTTTTGTAGCTACATTTCATGTTGATTATTAGCATGTTGTAGATACTTCTATTTTTTGGTTCTAGATTGTTATCCCCTAGCCTAGGTATAACTAAGGAGATTATGTCTCGAGGCCCATAGGTCCTAGACATGGAGTATAGAGAGCCATATTGACTTGAGCCTAGCCTTGGAGGGCCCATCTTTTTCTTCAACAGCTCCATCCTGTCAGGAAAAACAACACCCATCCCATCGGCCTACTCCTTCAGCAATAGTGGTTTTTGCTCCATGAGGTAATGAGTCAGGGTATCATGGTATGTGTCATTATGATTCTTAAAACATTTGAATATGTGCATTTAATTATTTTTCCTGCATGACGTGTGCTTGGAATTTATGCCTTTCCACTTGTCCATACATGGGGGGGGTGACAGAATTCCCTAACAAGTTGGTTCCCTTAGGAGTGAGTTTCCATAGTGCGGGTTCATGAAAGGGAATCATCCATTCCCACCATACTTATCGCTTTCCATCATTTTCCCTCTCATCCATCCCATACATTGGTTCGGGCACTGGGTTTTCCAAGCTAGCAAAGGGTTGTACCTTGCCTTATGGGAAGAAGGGGATAAAGGCCCAGAGGGTAAAAGTAGCTGGAAAAATATGAAAGCCAAAAGAACAAAAACTTCAGATGCTTCACCCAAGGATCCCCAAGAAAGAAATAAAAGGGTTCTCAACAAGAAATGGAGGGACCCATAAAATAATAAACTCAAGACCTAGTTGGAGGATAAGGGGTCTCATCACGAGCCAGCCTATTAGGTCCATGGGCATGTAGTGGTATGAAACTACCATTCAGTTGGTCACCACAATAGGGTAGTGACTCTTGGTGGCATAACCAAGAGAATGGGGGTCTCATCACGAGCCAACCTTCTCATCTCTGTGGAATGCTTGTGGGTATCACTATCACCACTGGTCACCACACTAGGGCAGTGTCCCCAAGGTATTCTCTTGAAAGAAAAAGAAATAATACAAAAATTTAAAAATGGAATTGAATGGGATTGGAAACACTTGCATCCATGACAAGGTGCATCTCACCCTCTTTAGAGTCACCCACAGGTAAGCCATACATTTCCCTGTCATCACTGCACCCATTTCCCAAACATCCCCTTACCACCTCATCCACTTACATGACCTAGATTGGTATTCACCTAGAAACATCCCACATCTAAGGATAATTATCCCAATAGGATGTCCTGAAACCCTCTCCAAACCTGGCTTGTAGAATAGCATAATGTCTTTGAGCACTTGTCTCGGAAAGGGGGGTTTTATGCACATGTTTAGATAGCTTGATTACTAAATGTGATTGGAATTGCTATGATCCCTGTGACTTATGAGCCAATGGAGGGCATACTTGTTGTTGTTGCAGGACCATGCCCGATGGACAGGTACCATGGGGAGATGATTAGCTCGAACCTCCATAGGGCTATAATCCCACCAGATGGATGTTGAGACCTTAGCAAGGGGCATACATATACCAGAGGCTTGCACTGGAGAGAGAGGAGGATGTTCCAGCAGAGACAGCCTAGTAGGCCTGGACCCAAGGGGGTTTTTCCATCCCACGTGATATTGACCCCTGAAGGCCCTTAATGTCATCATTCAGAGCCTTGACGTCACCTAGTTGAGGTGTCCATATTGAGGATGGTTTGGGTTGGCATGTGTGGCAGCTCTTGAGGGATTTTGAGCCCCAACATTTCACTTGGAGGGTTAACATTCCAACATAGAGGCTAATTTCACCCTAGAATGGGGCATGAAATCACCCTAAAAAGATCAAATTAGGGTTTTATTTGTCAAATTTATGTAAAAACGAATTTTCTCATGTAAACTGGCCATGCCAGCCTTTTTTGACCTAATTTTGTAATTAAAGGTCATTTTCACTGTATAAATAGGGGATTTTCCCCTTGTATTTTTTCATCATTCAATCACTCACAAGTGAGGTCTGAAATTTGCACCCTACGTAAGGGTTATTGGCTGAAATTTTAGGCGCACTTCTTGGAGGAGGCTAAATTTGGTGTTTTTTGGCATTTTCTTGGTGGAAGGTCTTCAACTAGGCTTATTGCTAGATTATTCTTGGTGGATGTAAGTAAATTTCTGCAATCCTTCTTTGCTTTGAATGGTTATGTTACATTTACTTTGCATTTCTTCCAATATTATTAAATTGATAGTTTAAAACCCTAGGAGAACAAGAACATGTTATTATCCTTGTCTTAACAACTTTTCACCTACTAGATTGTGCTAGAAACCCTACCTTTTGAAGCATTGTACTAGATCCCTGCCATTGCAGCACTCTAATATAATTTTCTTCACCAAGCCATTGTTTGTTTCAATCTTGAGCTAAAGAAGAAGGAAAACTGTTAGGGCCTAGGGTTACCTACTTCCTAGTAGTCATTTTCCTTCTAAGGCTTGTTGATTTAGGCCTTGGGTTACCAACACCTCAATCACCATCCTTATTTGTCCTTAGCTCCTACATTATCATTTGTTTCCTTCAAGTTTTCTGCTGCAAAGTGACTCCATTAGCCCTAAAAGGCATTGATTTAGACCTTGAATTTGATTGATTGATGAAACCAACCCTTAAATCTTTTACCTCAAGCAACCTACTAACATTTCCTAACCCTATATTAGACTAATTCACTAATGTTCTTGATTTTGTTACAAAAGTAAGCTACAACCAATTATTACAACAGTATAAGCACTTAAACGCAATTGCAAAAGTTGATTTTTACATTGCCTAATTAGCCTCTGACAAGTGCTAGTATATTGTTATTGTTGGGTTATTATTTTTGGTCATTGTGAAGCTCTTTTAAGGCATTTATTGTGAATCTATCATCTTGTATACATTTCTGTTATAAAATTATGTTTTCTTAATCTTGCATCAAATTATTGCTTGTATTGACAAGTCCAAGGTTTTATGAAGCACTAACATCAAATTGTACTTACAAAAGATATTGTGTTCTGGGCAGGTACACCTACGCATATGATTGCTTCATTGATTAAAACTTTGGGACTTTATGATCGATGTGACCTGTGAGAGGGAATATCTTTTATTGACACTTTAACCTTTTCCTTCTCAAACCCCCAGGTCACCGAGGACGTCTCCCCTGGGATATCATCCCTAAATAGAAAGAGGTATCTTATTAAGGTGACAGTGATAGGATAACCTCATGTTACGCCATTTTCCTTCCCTTAGCCTTTCCCTTCGGGACAAGTACAAATTGCATGATAACATGGATAATAGCTAAATCAGTTTTGATTTCGTAGTTGTAAGCTATAGGAAATCAACTAACTATAAATGAATTAATTTAGTTAGCATAAATTTCATTTTTTTAAAGAGTATTCCACACTGTAATGTCGCTCGGATGGGTTGGGGGATGTTACATTATGGTATCAGAGCTTTTGTTTCAAACAATAGGCTTGTATGGGCCAAGATGGCTACAAATTTATGAAATTGTTGTTGCAGATTTTGTCTGTAACCTATTTGGGGGAAAAATGAGATTTTAGAGAGAAATCCCCAATTTCGTGAGTGAAATATGAGTTTTAATGACTTCAGACAATTTGATAGGGTTAATGGAGTAGAGTGGTGAAGTTGCAGATTGAAATTTGACCTGGAATGATCAAAATTTGTTTTTTAATGGTCGCATGTAGAGTTACAGGCAGTTTGGAGAATCGACAGTTGAGATCATGTTTGATCTCATGATTGACGACTAAGATTCATCATGATAAATTCAAAAATTCCTAAGGATTCTACCATTTGAAAGGCTGATGGGATCAACGACCAGGATTAAATCGAGGGTTGTGAAAGGGATCCAAACATTTTTTCTTATCCAAGTGACCTTCGGCTCGAGTCCATAGACTTAACCAAATATCAAATACGATTTAAGAGTGTAGCCTTATGGGGCTTGTCAAAGTTCCATATGACCAGGGTCCTGGAACCTTGCACTATGCTCAAAGGGAGCTAAGCCTTCTGAGCTTCGAAACTTCAGAGGTTTGGAGCTCCAAGATGTTATAACTTCACAACACTCTAATCCTATCGAAAACAACCTGTCGACATGATTACCAAAGAGTTTGACTGACAACTGATGGTTTCTTATCTTTTATCGTGGAATCTTCCTTATCGTTAAACCCTGACCAACTTTTCAGTCATGAAGTAACATGATCCATATATCTAAGGATCTTTGAAATCCTTTCTGACCATTGGATATACACTATGGTCAAACTTGGCGTTGACCCACTCTGGGAGTAAAAAGGTGTTAAACGATCGAAATCCCTGAATGCATAAGTCGCGAAGTAACATGAGTTGTAGATCTAAGAATCTTCAAAATCCTTCCCGACTGTTGGATATACACTACGGTCAAATTCGGTGTTGACCCACTCTGGGATTAAAAATGTGTTTAACGACCAGAATCCCCGAATGTCGAAGTTGTGAAGTAACATGAGTTGTAGAAGTAAGGCTCTTCAGAATCCTTCCTGACCATTGGATATACGCCATGATCAAGTTCAGCATTGACTAACTCTAGGAGTGAAAAGATGTTACACGACCGAAACTCGCCGAATGCTGAAGTCATGAATTGACGTGGGTGTTACACATTATTTTTGTCATCCCTATGACCATTAATGATGTAAACCTATCTGTTGCGATGTAAACCTATATGTTCCCTTCAGAGGGGTCAATAGACTGAATCCCTGAAGAAAGAAGGGAGAAGAACTTTCCCTGAGAGAAGAAGTTGTATTTTCCTTTCTAAAAACCATATTTTGGAGGATTTCCGCAGGTTGATATATACATAGGGTGCAGAAATGCCTTATTTCCGTAGGTTGATCTATAGCTAGGGTGCAGAGTTTCTGTAGGCTGCACTATAGCTAGGGTGTGGTGGCCTTCATACGTGGGAAAAATGAGCATTTTCTCGATGCTTCTAGAAGGAGAAGATTCTATGGTGAGGTGGCCTCTGAATGGTTTGGATCTTACTTTCTTTCATGATTTAGTGGGATCATCCTAACCTCCTCACCTTACCCTCTTTAGCTTATAAAAGGAGAGGAGCTCTCATGGAGAAAGTTAGCTTGAGCTTGATTGGGTTGGAAAGTTCTTGAGTGTTTGATATTAGAAATTTGGCTTGAGATTGTTAGCTTGGTATGTTGGCTTTGAGCTTTGCTTTATCAAGATATATTGTGAGTAACTATCAGATCCATGGTCTCAAAATATTTGGAGAAAGAAGTGTGTGGGAAACAAGGAACTGTTGGAAGGAACCTGACGACATCAAGGCATCTGGTTGTATCTTTCTTCCACATTATTTAATACAAATATACTTTTCTTTCCTATATGAATGTTATTTGTCCATATTGTATGATTCCTTTATCACGTACATAGTTTCATATCAAATAGACTATGTTATTCTTGCTTTCATTGGCTTATGTTTATTTGCAGATATTTCTCCATAAGCCTCGCGATGGAGCTTGGATTGCATTGGCGAAGTCGGATCTTCAATATTTAAAAGGTATGTTCTAGATCCATTTCTCATTTGATAATTGAAATTAAGGAAAGAGTAGTGTACTGTCTTGGTTTGTTCTAGTTTCGTAGTGAAGCTAGGGGGATTTATTTGTGTCCACACTTAACAATTAGCCCAATAAAATTGGGTCGTAGATATAAGGATCCTTCAGAACTCTTATCGATTGTTAGATCGAGTATAGTGAAAGGATAGGGTAAGCGGTATCTTTAACTAACAACAAGAAGTCATCCCTGCTTTATGAAATTTCTGGTAGGTAAACCTTTGGGACTTAAATGGGTTAAGACATGTAAGGGAGGTAAAGTCACAAAGTAACGTGATCTGTAGATCTAAGGATCCTTCGAGACCCTTCCTAACCATCAAATGAAAGTTACGATCATTCATCATTGACCCACTCTAGGGGTGAAATATTTTGGAACAATCGGAATCCCCGAATGCCGAAATTGTTAACCAACGTGAATCATTGATCTAGGGATCCTTCAAAATCTCTCTCAATCATTAGATCGAGTATATTGGAAGGATAAAATAAGTGGTACTATTAAATGTCATATCGAGGGGAGGAATTCAGGAGCAATGCAGACCATAGATCGAGGATCTGTTGGGATATTTTCTCAACCCTTCGATCAACTAGTGGGAGGAAAGCGTAATTACTTCGGTGAAGTATTTCTCCGAGAGATTCGAAGATATAGGAGGATGTGTTAAACATCAAAGCACCGAAGCGCCATAATTTCCCTTGTTGAAGTGTCTAGCTTTGATAGATTGTGAAGTAAATAACAACCCCAACCATCCATCATAACTAATAATTAAGCCAGAGTTGTCGATCATCAAGGCTTGGAGGTGACCACGATTCATCGGAGTTTTGAGAGTTTGATATCAAACAGTCCATCAAGGACATAGATCAACGGAGGAGAGAGAAAGCACATTTGAAGTTGTAAGGATGTTAATTATCAGGAGGTCATGCACTTTGATCAGGACCGTCAGATAGATCGGCTATGTGTCGACATAGTATCTGTGTGTGCAATTAGGAAGGCATTAACAATCGGTCATGTTGGAACACACAGACCGTAGATATCAATGATTGATTAAGATTTGACCGTTGATGAAAACGCTTGAGGAGTGTGAATTTAGTGTAAGACCCTTGCCAAGTATAAACCTTATGTTAGGCGTGCAAAAATGTCAACCATCGAATCTAAGTGTGGATCGCCCCCCACCACATATTTTGGAGCAAGAAGAGAATTAGGGACTTCAGGGATCCGAAGATGTTGTACACTTGTAAAAGAATGATGGAGGGTCAAAGGCCCGATATTCGGGAAGTATTGCTCCGAGGTATTTTCCCTGCAACCAGCAGCCACATCATCGTCAGAGGACGATGACCCAGGTCACGACCATGCCATGTCAGATGGTGTAATATAGGTGAAGCTACGTGAATACCACGTGGAAAAGGGGATGGCCATTGGCCAAAGGTGCCCAAAAAATTTCGGAAGGCTATAACTTTCAAACCAGAGCTCGATTTTGGGCAATTTTTCAGTCGTTGGGAAGTTGTTTTGGGGAGAAATGCATCAAGAAAATCAAAATTTGAATTGGTGCAACATGTCCTTCATAAATTGATGAAGAGATAACCTATATCCTATATTATGAAATACTTTATGCTATGCATATTTCTAACAATAATTATTATATGCACATTTCTTGCAGAATTAGAGGTACATAAAGGAACTTTAGTTCTTATATGAGGATTGGAGTTATGGAAGATGATCAAGGATATTATAGCCATGAGGAAGAGTTCATAGGTCTTCATGCCAGCATGGGGAATGTTGAGAGAGATTCAAATGAAAGAAGAGATAGGCAAGAGCTTGTCACTATGAGAAGCCTGCATAGGGAAGTGCAGAGCTACAGGGATGATAACGAAAGGATTATGAAGGATCAAGAAGAGATACTTCATATCTTAAATATGTTGCATAAGCAAGTTAACAAGGATTATGGCACCAAGCAAGTAGCTTGTGCTATACAAGTATCAAAATATAGATCCCATAGAAAAAGAGATGATCATGGAAATGATAGGCAGTCAAGAAGCACGAGTAGGCGCCATCATTCTCCAAGGTATTCCACTAGAAGAACTCATGCAATATCAAGGCCAAGATGCAGCCCAAGTGTGGCTCCTGTTCAAACAAAAAAAAGAAGGCCTGAGGTAGACATATTGAAAGGTGAACTCAGGAAGATCAAGCTACCAAATTTCAATGGTGAGCAAGGGAAAGGAGAAGAGGTAGAGGCATGGCTATTGGAAATGAAGAAATATTTCCAGTTGCATGATTACCCATCTCGGGTAGAAGCTAGAATTTCCACCTACCATCTGCAAGGAAAGTCAGTCATGTGGTGGGATCAACTTAAGAAAGTCAATAACCTCGATGAGAAAAGGATCTCATGGAGGAAGTTCAAAGGATATTTCCAAGATAAATATTTTTCTGAGCATTACTATGAGAGAAAGATGAAATAGTTCTTTGAACTCAAGTTGGGAACCATGATAATGGAGGAATATGAGAAGTGGTTCTTTGAATTTTTGAAGTATGTTGACTTCATCAAGGATGAGAAGGTTAAAATACAAAGATTTCTAAGTGGGTTACCCTCCTTCTATAGTGAGAAGATTCATTATGAAAACCCCAATACCTTGGAATAAACCATAAGGAGAGCAAGTCACCTTTATGAGCAAAGAAAAGGAAGGTCAGTTTTCCAAAAGGATTGGAATGACAAGATGAAAGGGAAAAAGGATCAAAGGAAGAAAGGTTATAACTCCCAATAAAATTAGCAAGGCAAAACAACCCAAAATGAGCAAAAGAATGCAGATTCATTTGGTAAAAGGCCAAGGCATCAACCTATTCAATGTTGGGGATGTGAGGGGAATCACTTATATAGGGACTACCCTCATAAAGGAGAAATAATGAGGACTTTCCACAATGTTCAGGACGCTGAAATAGTGAAAGACATGGGAGTGACCAACTAGACTGCTCTACAGACCTTTGATACCAGATAATGTGACGGGTCGTTGATGACGATGAGAATATTATCGGTTTCATACACCTAGAAGGTACCTTCAAAGACTGCTTAATTGATGAAGATCAACATGATAAATAAATGAATACAGATGTTCCTGGCTCAATCAATCAACAAATTGAGCAAAGAAGAATCAAAACGATAAACAACATCCCTAAAAGTGTAATAAGATTGGAAAAACTCTATGATCTTCAGGATAAGTTTAAGAAGGTGACAAATTGTAAGACTAACAAATCATCAATGCAAATTGAAGTGATAAATTTGGGATTAGACAACACACCTCAGAACATCAACCTTAAAAAAAATGTTCCCCTGAAGAAAGACAATCCTTCATAAATTTGTTTAAAGAATACAAATACATATTTGTTTGGATATATGATGATCTTAAGACCTACAACACAAAGATCATTCAACATGTTATCCCTATGAATCCACAAACTAAGCCTTTTCAACAAAAACTGAGAAAAATGCACCTAAGCTTAGAACCACAGGTAAAAGTAGATCTTAACAAGCTATTAGTTATCAAGATAATTTTTCCAGTCAAGCACACACAATGGATCTCGAATTTGGTACCTGTAAAAAAGAATATTGGGGGTATAAGACTCTGTGCTGATTTCAGAAATGTCAATAAAGCTTCAAAGAAAGATAAGTATCCAGTGCCTCCTATGGAGTAGATTCTTTGGTGCGTCTATGGTTCCTAGATGCTCTCATTATTGCATGGTTTCTCTAGTTACAATTAGGTTTTAATCTTCCATGACGATCAGTTGAAAACTTCTTTTCGAACTAAATGGGGGACTTATGCTTATAGGAAAATGCCTTTTGGATTAATCAATGTAGGGGAAACCTTTCATAGAGCCATGGACATAGATTTTAGGGGACTCATTGGTGAATGTGTAGTAGTATATCTGGATGATTTCATTGTCTTCTCGAAGGGTAGATCATATTACTCATCTGAGGAGAGTTTTCAACAGATGCAGAAGGTATGAAATTTCACTCAACCCCAAAAAATATGTATTCATTGTTGATGAAGGCACGTTGTTGGGTTTCATTGTATATAAATAAGGAATGATGATAGAACCCAAAAGAACTCAAGCAATATCTAAAATACCTCCTCCCCATAATAATAAATCTATGCAATATTTTCTGGGTAAAATAAATTTCTTGAGGAGATTCGTTCTCAATTTTGTTGAAACTATAAAACCACTCCAAGACATGATAAAAAAATATGTATAGTTTAGATGGGTACCTAAAGAGAAAGAAACATTCGAAAAGATCAAAACAAAAATAACTCAGTCTCCGACATTGATGAGTCCCAATTTCAACAGAGATTTCATATTATACAAGTTTGCTTCTGATATTGTGTTTGCAATTGTTTTGACACATAAATACCAAGATGGAAATGAATACCCAATTTCTTTTATGAGTTCTAGGTAGCAAGGAGCAGAGTTAGATTATCCTGAAGTTGACAAGCAATCCTATGTTGTTTTTAAAGAGGTCAAAGACTTCATCCCTTACCTAATTTAATCTAGAACCAAAGTGATTGTCCCTTACCCAACTATGATAAATATCTTAGTACAAAACGATATGGGAGAAAAGATAGAAAATTGGATAAAACCCCTTCAAGAATATGACCTTGAAATCAAACCTGCTAAAATTTTCAAGGGGCAAGGGATTTGCAAACTGGAAGCTGAATCGGTACATGATAAGGCAGAGGAGGATGAATTTTACCAAGATCAAAGCCTATTTAAGAGGGAATTTTTCTTAGGGACCTAACCCCTCATGTAGGTAGAATAATATATTCTGATGTAATAAGGTCAATATTAATAAGGCCTAGCAATAAAGAAGAATAAGTCCATTGTAAGAAGACCTAATAAAAGCTTCCACTTCTAGAAGGATCTTCCTCTAGATGGTTCTTTTGATAGACATATTTAGTATAAATAGGAGTCGAGGGTATGAGAATATTTGTCTTGGATATTATTGTAATAGAGCTCTGCTCTGCTGGAGGTTTCCCCCTCAAAGAGGCAAGTGAACATTGCTCTCAGTAATCAAAGTGCTCTTTCTAGTGTTATTCTAGTATCATTTTGGTATTATTGTGGTGTTGTTCTAGTTATATTGTTGTTCATCTTCCATTTCTAGCTATTTATTTCTATTCTGCATACTTTTTTATATCTAGAATATTACAAGTGGTATCAGAGTAGAAAATTGTGGGTTAAATTTTTTCAGGGTAGAGATGTATTCTGACGTCTTTAAGCTATAGAGATTTGTCATTACGTGCATAAACCTGTGGTCAGGGATTCATACATGCAGGAAATAAAAGTGGTACTTAAGCACACATCTGTTGGCCACCTTTGTAACCCATGTTGGCACCCCTTCGAGTGGTAGTGCATCAGACATCACCTGTATACGGATCGGCCTAGATTTCCTAAAGCCCTCCATAGATAAACCGATCAGTCGCATGACTGCTATGGTGCCACCGAGAAAAAAACTCGGTAAGATACTCTCTAGTACCTAGTTAGTCGGGTAGTACAGCTAAGGGCATGGTCTAGCCTCCTTAGTTAGTGCCTTGAGATATTGGGCCGAGTACTACTTTTGGAACCCACAGGTATATAAGAGAGCTATAGCACAGAGAAAACCCTTGTCTGTAGAACCCTTGAATACCTAACCTTTGGGGATGGAAACAATAAAGACAAGATCTATTGCCACACAAATGTGTCTCCTACATTCGAGTTTCCAAATTACTACACATTTATTCCTGATTAAGCATTTGGGCATTTCATCACTGCAATATTCTTTAGATCAGAGAATAACTCCGCAGGTGTAAAAAAAAAACGAGTATGGATCATTTTGGCACCATTATTTGAGACATATTCCATTGGATTTCTCTCTTCGCCCTTACCACATTCATACCTATCATTTTTCAGCAAATTTTTTGACCCCACCCGCCCCTTTTTGGTTCCCTTGTCATCATGGCCCATACTCGTAGCCAAGACTTGGAAGCTCGATTCAATACCTTGCACTCTAATTTCACAGAGACCCAACAAGAAGTGAGACAAATCAAACAAGACCTCAAACAATACATTACTACCCAGATTGAATCTGTCACTACGATGATCTACACCAAGCTCCATATCCCTGCAGATCCTCCCTTATCTGACCCAACATCGCATACCAAAGGTGAAACTTCCTCTTATTCCCATAATTTTCAGCCCCATCACACTCAGTGTGACCTACGCCTTCTACATGTGGATGTGACCAAATTTGATGGCTCGGATCCCACTAGCTAGGTAACTCAAATGGAAAAAAAATTCTCTTTGTACAGCATTACGGATGAGTTGGCCAAACTCTGGTATGGTGTTGTCCATCTAGATCAAGAACGTTGGCAATGGTGGCAATGGAGAAAAGCTGCCCGCCAAGGGTATGTTTCTTGGACACACTTTTTGGTAGAGATTTATGAACTCTTTGACACTGACACCAACCATTTAGGTTGTTTACAAAGTTGAAACAATATGGCATAGTGGAAGACTTTATAGCTGCTTTTGAGCGAATGGATTTTCGTACAGAGAGAATGTCTGATGTTTTTTTTTCGAGAATGTTTTATCAGTGGCCTCAAGGATGATATTTGTGCCCATGTCCTCATGGCTCGGCCTCAGAGTTGGGTGGAGGCTAATAAAAGAGCTAAGGAAGCAAAACAGATTGTCTCTTCGCAAAACTGGAAACCCTCCTTTATTCCTCACTCTAAACCAGTAAATCCCACTCCTAATTTCTCCACATTATTTAGATACTAAGAAAAAGGGATCCCTCGTACTTAAGTCTGCACAGTATCAACTCATCTAGGGAGTACTCTGCCAAATAAACTATGATGGTGTTTATTTCAAATGCTTAGAAAATGAAGACTCTGATAAATTCCTATCTGAACTTCATGATGGGCCTACTGGAGGACATTTTGGAGGTGATACTATAACCCATAAAATACTTAGGGTTGGATATTATTGGCCTACAATGTTCAAATATTTACATGCACATGTTCGAAAATGCCCAGAATGTCATAAAGCAGTTGGAAGAGAAAAGAAACATGGCTTGGATGTGATAGGGGAAATTAACCCCAATTCCTCTAAATTTCATAAGTACATCATAAAAAAAACATATTATTTCACCAAGTGGATTGAAGTAATCCCTTTGAAGACCATCCATGAAGGCCAGGTGATATCTTTCCTTGAATCTCATATCATTACTAGGTTTGGTGTACCTCAATCTTTAGTTTTTGATAATGCCAAATAATTTTCCTTTTTTAGATTAACTGAATATGCATTGGAATGAAACATCAAAATAAAATATTCAGCTAATTATTATCCACAAGGAAATGAGCTAAAATAATCAACCAATAATAATGTAATCAAGACCTTAAAAAGAACAGCTAAGGATCACCAAAGAAACTGGCATCTAGCCCTCCCAAATTCCCTATGGGATGATAGAGTCACATAAAAGTACTCCCTTGGAAATTATTCCTTTTTTCTAGTCTACGGACAAGAGGAAACCATGCCTACTCACACCTTCCTACCTTCACTACAACCTGCCCTATCTCTTCAAGATTAAGAGTGCCCAGTAATGCAACAGAGGTTAAATATGCTCCTCAAACTTGAAGAATATAGGGAAAAGGCCAAAAGTAACCTAATGCAACATCATGAAATAATCAAGAGATGGTTTGATAAATCATCTGTAGGAAACAAATATTTTCAAGACAGTGATCTTGTCCTCAAGTGGGATAAGGCAAATGAAATTAAAGGAAAACATACCAAAACAAGAAAATTTGGCTAGGTTCATTTCAAATCCATAAAAAGATTGGACCAGGAAGTTTTAAACTCGATACATTGGAGGGAGACGAGGAGGAGATCCCTGTCAATGGAAAAGTGTTTAAACAATACTTCTTCTAATCACCCTAGGTGATATAGCTATGTACATAGTAGGTTCCCTTTTGTTTTGTTTGTAAATATTTTCAGTTTTCCTTTCCTTTCTTTACCATGCTATATTTACTTTACTGCAATAATAAATCTTCTGCTAACTCATTCCAAATTGGGTTTATTGGAGTTTTTGTTACAAGATAAACACTTAATCTGCATAAGAATGACTATTCAGGTGTCTTGGTAAAGATGAAACACCTTGCATATTGTACAAAAGAAAATGAATTATAACTTATGGGAACATTGACTGGAAAGAATTCAGGATACTTTGTTATCAGGAGAACCCCAGACTATATTTAAAAGAGGTTCAAATTCTTAAATTGACATGATATTTTTTATTTGTGTTATCACTCTCACTTCCAACTCACCAAGTCATAAATAGGAGCATGCACTAGCCACTGATGTATTCAAGATAATGCTCATGAGACTTCCCCATTTACAGTCGACTTAATGAATATTCTTTTGGAGAGGACCCATGAAGTTGAAATAAATATTGATACCCGTATATCAAATCAACTCTTGTATCACCCCGCTTCCTTCTCACCCATTATGAAAAAATGTTACATAAATTACAAATAAAAAAGGTGGAATATACAATCTAAATAAATGGAAAGTTGAAATCACTAATAATTGTGTGGGAAGTACAAGTAAACATCTCGGGGCTATGGACATTCGTTGGAAGTGGGGTCATGCTTGTATGATACCAAGATAACTTCATTCGGGCTATGGACGCTCACTGGCAGTGAAGCAATGTCGAGAAAAAAGAGACGAGGAACATACATCGGTCTATAAACGGTCAAGAACAAGCTTTTGGGGTCTCTCGATCCTCACATGTGTATAATCTGAGTTCCTCCCTTAATTATATCAGTATTATCATGAAAA
The DNA here is from genome assembly GCA_010110895.2 of Picea sitchensis. NCBI lineage: Eukaryota > Viridiplantae > Streptophyta > Pinopsida > Pinales > Pinaceae > Picea > Picea sitchensis. The sequence goes on from SNQJ01S0057802.1 coordinate 95,726, forward strand.
TCATCGAAGCTAGTGTTACGTTCTAATCTTTTAGAAAGAGCGAGTGTTATGGGATCCACGGTATAGATCCACCTATCAAATTTTAGGAAGTTATGTGGTTAAATATTCACAGTATGAAGGTAAATCTGGAATAGAGATAAGTGGTTCTCCCAACAAGTTGCCATTTGTTGTGACTTACACAACATCCCATTGAAACTCTTGAGTTTTAGTGGGTACCCACATTACCAAAATTTTGCAAGGTGTTACTCTTTATACCCTAATGGTTAATCATTTATGAGATTGATGCTTGTATGTAGATGCAAAAACAGATTTAATGCATAATCTACCAGTTGCTACTCAAATCCATCATGATAGACTCTTCATGTGATTTTCCCCAACTGCTTTGGAGCCTTTTGAAATTGAAACCACCCACAGCTACTTGGCTCCTCACCTCCTTACTCTTATGATCTCAATTAATATCATGGACTCTTGGCTCCCAACATATTGACGTTCTCAAGTGTAAAAGTCTTGATGATGACTCTTTAACAACGTCATCATCGAAAAATTGCTTTAGGAGCTAGTTAATTGTAATCCAACCTTCATCTCGATGATGATATCAGTGACGTGGTTGTTTACGTTGTTGTCACTAGGGGGTTGTTCCTAATATGGTACGAACACAAGTTGGGCCCCACTTATACCCAGTACCTTAATGAATTCTAAGACCAGTTCAGCTACATATCCTCCCAGTCTTGTCCATATGACCTCGATCACATCTCGTTAACGCTTGGCCTCTGACTCTTTATTGTTTCACATATCTAAAACCCAGCGAAGATGCCCTTACAATGTCGTCGTCGAAAAATTACTGGGGAATGAAATCCTTCATAAGTTGTTTGTTGACACCGACGATGATATTCGTATTTCAATGGCCACATCATTGCACATGTGGCCAACTGCAATAGTTTTCGAATTCACCCAGGTTATCTTAATGTGTTTTTTTCAAGTTGGGTCCCCGCCTTTCCATCCCGACATTATTACACATATATATCATCTACGACACTTTATGCTCACACTTGGAAATATCCCTTTGGCTCATGCATTTCGTCAAAATCTTTCATCATCAGAGAACGACATGAGCTTACTCTTGTTCTCCCTATGGGAACTGTCGACGACAATATTGCTTGAAACAAATCACTGACGATATAACCTCGGATCCATTAGATGGCCCAAATCAATCCAACGTCTAACGACTATATCTAAACCATTAATTTCCCCTTTCTTTGAACTTACACATAAGTTGTTTAACTGATGGTGCAAAATGAAATGGAAAGGTTTTTCATATGTGGTCTAATAGTATAGTCCACAATTTCTCCAAAATCCTTCAACACTTTTTTGTGAATATCTCATAATGAAAATATGTAGTCGTCAGAAAAATTTCCTTGCCACCATTACTGACTAAGCCTCATGTCGTTTTTCATCGACAACAATATCAACACTCCCCTATGCTTATTAACTCCACCTCATCGACGATACAATAATGGTCATAACTACTGAGTTGTGTACTAGAAAATATTTATGGCTCATCGTAGAAATCTGGTTGAATCAGAGCTATAACACATTTTGTAGTAATTTCACAGGGTTTGGGTAAAGTGGGGAATATTATAACCCTGTTTAGATGAAATCGAACTTAATTGACTGTGATACCACGAGAAATACGCCAACGACGTTGTTGTGAAAACTTGTTAATTTGTTCTTTGGTTATAGTCTTCAGAACCACAGGTAATTTTTTTTTTTAGATTATTATTAGGTATTACTACCTTCTTTAACGATTCAAAACTTAATTAATTTCATTTGTATTGAGCATGTAACAAAATGTCTCGGTTGTAGACCAGGAAGGGTAAATCCCAAATAACTATTGTTCCCGCTCCTATTCATGGATTAGACTCTCTCAATATTTTTGACACGAATAACAATGATGGAAGAGAGTGTCACCCCAACTACTATGAAATTCAAGAGATCCTCTAGAATGAGTATTTACCTTCCGACAATGGAGACATCAATGAGTACTGAAATATTCACAAAATGAACATTCACATAGTGTCTGCTCGCACAGAGCTCTTCCCTTACAATGATGTTGCGATATGGTGTTTTATCCATTTGGAAAAGGACACAGGATTAATAGTAAATGCTTCAGGTGTTTCGATTGAATCTCTCAAGACGGAAGACATCAAGGTTCAATATAAAATCCCAGAATGAATTGTTTCACTAGATGAAATGTTCCTGGACAAATTCATGGTCGATCACAATGACTTTGAAACTCTAATGGAATATTGATTCATTGATGAAGAATGGATATTAAATAAAGGAGAGAGACACTTCCCGACATAGTATCTAAAAGACCCATACAAGATGTTAAATGCAATGATTTGTAGACTTTATGACAAGGAGACAATCACCCACTTCAGGATGAAATGGTTCTTGATGGCCTACATAGTGGCCAAAACCAGAAAAGCATTCAATTGGGTCGGTATCCTATCATTCAACATTGAAAATCGAATTTGGGAACCTCAAGGTATGAAAAATCATGGTTTTTACATGTCAACATACTTTTATAGATGCAATCTGCGTAGCTAACAGATTTTCAGCATTCAATTGGGCATGGAGCCCAGATCAGAGACCAATACATGTTTATTGTTCTCATTCATGGGAAGTGAATTGCAAAGAACATTTTTATGACCTGTGCGATTATTTCCTCGCTCCCTTGCACAAGGCCATCTTTGGTGTTCACCCACACTGAATTTTCCCAGGAGCTATCAAATCCTTGAGAGGAATAGGGGACTGGTACATGAAAACATATTATACCTTCATAAGGGTTTTTGGGGGCACAGGACCACCACATTTGTTACCCAAATATGTCCCTAATAATTTTTTGGCAAGAGATATTGCATACTAGACAGTAGAAAAAAAGAGCCACTACCTACTTGTCAGAGAAGAACAAAAAATACTAGCCCATTTTCCCTCTTCACATTGGCCAATACTCTCTGCTAAATAAGAAACAAGATGAAAATGAGGTTGAAACCCTTAAGGAATTATGTCTACGTGTTACAAACAAGAAAGGGAACGACCTTCAAAATATGGTGTATGACCATATGAAGGATGTAAAGCTAGCACCATAGGTAATGTATGAAGTCAATTTTAGGGAAGATATCTTTAGGGAGCCTTATATTTGAAAGAGGTAATAGAGAGACTCACCACTGAAACAACCTGAGAAAATATTAAGAAAGAGGAAGAAGAAGATAGAATCTTGAGGATAGAATAGTTCAAAACCTTCCTCCAGAAAGACAAAGAAATAATGGAGGCTCAAGAACATGAAAAAAAATAGAAAGAGGAAGAAAGAGCAAGGAAAGTTGAGGAAGCCAAAAAGAGATATCAACAGAGAAAGAAGGTCAAGGCCGAGAAGGAATAGACTGAGTTAGAAGGGAACAAAGGAGAAGAGCCATCCTCTGAACGAAATAATGGATAAAATCAGTTGACACAGAGTTTAAGAAGAAACAAGAAAAGAGTACAACACAAGCAGAGGAAGAAGAGAAAAAGAAAGAAGATGAATACAAGAAAAATGTTTCCAAATCCCCAAAAAAGCGTTTTGAGAAAGATAGTTCATTTGTGACAATAGATCTCGCCACAAGCATACTCAATGTTCCATTGGAGGAGTGCACCCCCCTGGCGACCATCCCATGAAATCTTTCAGTCACATATATAGGTCTTGGGATTCAAGGTGTAGTTGTTGTTGTAGGTGAATATTATTATAGTGACAAAACTAAGGCCATTGAAAAAAGGACTACCAAGAGGAAGAGAGACGGAGTTGAATCAGTTGATACAAGTCATGGAACAACTGAACAGGTTATCAAGTGGAAAGCAGGGCTAGATCCCAATGATAATGCACTACAAGAATCCTCAACACTTAATGCCTTTGTTGGTGCAAATGTTATGTCGGTTTATGAAGTAACAACAACCCTAGATACAAAAAAATAAAGAATAATGGAACTAGAATCTTCCATTGATACAATTAAGGAGGATGTGGCCAATGAATTCAAGAAAGAAGCCACGACAACAGAACAGTCACATAGAGAAGAACTAGCGAGACAATTGAAGCTTCAAGAAAGGGACTTAACAATAGAAATTGAGAAAAAGATAAATCTAAACCAAAAGATGCACCAGGAATAAGCATAAAAATTCAAAGCCACGCATGATCAAGAAGTTGCAAGGCTCAATGGGGAACAGCTAGAAATCAGTGCATATAATGAAAAGATAGAAGAACAAGTTTGAAAATTGCAGCAAGACAATCATATCCTAGATAAGACTATAGAAGAAAGCAAGACAAAAATAGTGTCCCTAGAAGTAATCGGAGAAGAAACCATAAAGGAAAATGAAACACTAAGAGATATGCAGAAAAAATTATTTCTCTTGCTGCATAGCCTTCAAAAGAATTGGTCATACCACGTGAAAGTAGTTCAACAAATAAATGACATGAAAGGAAAATATCAAAAAGTTCAAAACACATATGACCATATTGTCCAATATCAGGATGTTTTTGATAATCCTCCCAGCAACTTGCCAATGTTTACAAATAAGGAAAAGATTAAAGATCAAAGTTTACTTGACACATGGAAATCCATCCTCAATAACATGGAGAATACCTAGATGAAGGTTGATCAAGCTAGCAGAAATCTATGGAGAGTAGTCGAAGAACTACTAGAACAGTTTAGGATGGAAAATAGAGAAGACATGGGAAAAGCAGGGTCGGTTCACACCATGATAGAGGATGCTGAGACCAAAAGTAATATGAGCATGAAGGCTATTGAAGCCACAAAAGAAATTGATCAAGAAATGCTTGATAAGAGAATAGTGGAACCGAATCAGTTGATCTTGTTAATTGAAAATTTCATACAGAAGACAGAGGAAGTGTTGAAGACAAAATTCATAAGTCTGATTTGTGACGAGGAGATAGAACTGGAAAATATTCAATTAAACAGAATAGATGCCTTCTTTGAGGACTTCACTCTATGGAAACGCTTCATCGACAAAGTGCAACTGCCAAAATCCACTTGATCATTGTAATTGAACACTTCATTATACTCATTTTGTAATCATTGTAATATCCCGATTGAGAATGAGAACTAAAGCATCATAATTGTTCTTTAATGTCGCAGACCCCCCAGACCTGCAGGTCGAAATCTGCACAGGATATTTTCCTTTCGGCCCCTAAGAGATCAACTGGCTCTTCTATTTCCCTTTCGGGAAATCAACCCACAACAACCTTGAGGTAAATTCCTCTTTTATTTCGGGATACTGGATTTCGCGATTTCATGAATCCTGTGGTCGAGTGCTTTACCTCTTCAACCCCCAAAACCCGAAATACTTCAACACTTGACCTTTCCTAATGTTAATTCTGGCTTTTCTCCTTTCGTGATTTCGGTGTTTTAACCACTGAAATGCAATTTTACTATGTCCTCTCCACCTTCCGGTCTCTGGAGTCCCGAAATATCGAAATGGTACTTCTCCTTACTGTTCACACAAACCTTGACAGAAAATATCCTATCCTTCCACGTGTCGCCTCCTCTTTGTTTCAGGTTTCCGGGTGTCAGGAGTTTGGAACTCTCAAACCACCTTATGTCTTCGCAATCCCCGGTTTCCCAAATTCTGATACAATGTCCCCTCCGGGATCAACAATTATAAATCTCCCTTCAATCTGACAGCCCGTATGCTTTCAGACTTTCGGGTACCGGGATTCTAAGACTCTCGATCCCAGAACACTGCTTTCTCGGGTTCCCGAACCCTGAAACACCG